>BJBW01018635.1:0-24560 GCA_004320125.1 Scolopax mira | reverse complement strand
GTGTTATGGGATGTTTCACTTCTCGTTCAAGCCCAAGCAGTCTTTGAGCACCAGATCTAGGCTTTAAAAAAGCCTGGAATGATTTAGTTAAGGAGCTTTGGGGGGGAGCGGGGGCGGGAGGGGGGGAGGTGAAGGCAGGGAAAAAAAAAAGCAGAATCCCCCTCTGGCTCTGGATAGCTTTGAGGGGGATTTTAGGGTTGGAGATTCTACAGAGCTTTTAAATGCTCTTTGTCCATCGTGTGTTGCCTTCTGTACTGTTAAGGGGAGTTATACGATTTTTGCCAGCTATTTCAAATATTTTGAATAAATTCCTCTGGGGCATTTCTCAGAATGAATCAAAGGCAAAGGTCCTCCTTAAAATCCACCAGAGGAAAACAAGTAGGAGTTTTCAGACCAGCGTTGGAGTTATCATAACACTAAAGAACCCCACTCCTTTCTGCCCTCCACCCCAATCTCTCATCTCTCTTAATCGCTGTATCTGGGCTACATGCATTTGACTGGGAATTAAATCCACAGTATTTGCATTTATAACAAACTGGGTTTATTCCCATAAGAATAGTGGGAACAAAGGTCAAAAGTTGTGTTATAGATAGCAGTCGGTTTTAAAAAATATAATTTCCTCTGAAGAGTGAAATATCCAGTTCTGAAATTGTAATAACTGGTGACTATAAGGAATTTATATAGTAAGTGAGCAGTGAATGTTGGCATAAGTATCTCCTGTTTTAAGAAGGCAGCTTCACTTTCACCCACACTTTTGTTGGTGAGTCACGTTTTGGTAGGAGGGACTGTATAAAAAGGAGACAAATCTCTATAAACCCCTTTATATTGTAGCCTTTTCCACCTGTGTTTCTCAGGAAGAGAAAAATAACCTTAGAAATGATGGAAAATGTACAGCATTACCTGCTGTTTGTGGCAAGTGACTGGTGTTTTAGTTTTGTCTCCTTTCTCCAGTACAACTAAAGCTTTTCTCACAAAGGGGAGTTTTTATAGGGTTCCAGGAATGTGATCTTTCTTGTGAGTCCTCTCTAAATGTCTAGTGAAGCAGCAGAAATTCTGATCTATGAGTACATGAAGCAGCACTAGATGGTAAGAATTCCTAAAGATAAGCTGTTAATATAATAAAATAGAATTTTTTAAATTTTCTTTTGTGGGAGGTGTCCCTGCCCATGGCAGAGGGTTTGGAACGAGATGATCTTTAAGTTCCCTTCCAACCCAAACCATTCTATGATTCTGTGATAAACTGAGGAGATGAGGATGGAGTGGTAGTACCACGGATATGGACTTGGCTTTCTGCTAGGACAGGAGTAAAACATGGAAGTCTTGTGATTATTATTTTTTTTTTAAACTGTAAATATACCTACTGTGCTTCAAACACATTTGATTGCTGGATCTCAGCCGACAGCTCTGGAATAGCAGCAGGACACTCTTTTTTTTTCTAAAGGGGAAAATATCTTGTCTGAAGCAGTTTCTTAATTCCCAAAGTAGGTCAGGAATGCAGCCATTGAGATCCGTGTGTGTAGGGGGTGAGTCATGCTGTGATGAGCTGCTGGGAATGCTGTGCTTTTGTTGTTAACTTTTTAACTGCTGAGTTGTATTGGGAACAATAAACTAGCAAAGAGGAGTTATTACATAGTTTGTTTCATCTTCATTTGTCTCAAAAAAAGGGGATAAATGACCTTGTTTTCCCTCAGAGGGTGGTGTTATATCTACTGTGAGGTCTGTGGCTGTTTTCACCTGTTAAACCGAATTGTTAGGGATGTGGCTGTAGGAAGAGATGAAACACCCAAAAGACATTCCTGGGGAATCCTGAGCAGCCTCAGCACAGCTCCAAAATGGGCAGTGCAGGGGAAGTTGTGTGTCTTCTCCCTGTGCTCTGGCTGCGAGCTTGTTTCCAGTGGTAAAATCCCAAGGATGAGTCCTTAAATGTGTGGTGTTCAAATTTTTCCACCTCTGCAGTGGTTAAGAGGTTGCAGGAAAGAACTTCCTCAGCGAGAGACGCTGCTGCTGACAAAGCTGCCTGGCACTATGGTTCTTTTTGGAACTATTTTTTAATGCTCTCCTGAAATGTCGCACCTTTTCTAACCCAAGGCTAAGGTAAATGAAACCCTAAGGCTCTCAAAATGGGAAGAAAGTTCATATGCTGCATTTTCTGTAGGTAAATGTAGGTAAACAGGAGGTGTTGGGGGAGGAAGAGCCAGTGTTGTTGATCCACTGGATGGTGCTGTTGTTTTACACAACAGTAGAGAGATCCTGCAGAGCTCCAGCTGAAGATTTCGGGTACTGTTTTGCTTCAGAGAGAGTCAAGGAGGAGAATTAAGGGCACAGTCCTTTTCTCCTTAGCAAATCTTTCACAAATCCTATATTTTGCGATCCACCTGTTACCCAGAATTCCTCGGATTATGGCTACAGAGGAGAAAACTCGTATTTTCTGAGCAAGTCGTCCTGATCAGCACCAGAATTTTTCTAAAAGAAAATCATTTAAAACTTCCTTCAATCCCCCAGTCCCACAAACTTCAGCAGTTTCAGCTGTGGGATGAGTTGGCTCAGGGAAGTGCAGTAAGCTGGCTGGGAGTGCTGGAAGAAAAGCTCATTTTCTGGGTTTCTGATTATACTTCATTGTGGGGAAGAGAAGACACGTTCCTCTGATGAAACCACTTTTTCAGAGGCCAAGATTTAAGTTTTAATTTTGTTTGCCTGCCATAGCATCAGCTCGTCCAGCATGAGATAAGATCTGAAGTAGGTATTTGCAACTTAGTTGACGTTGTTCCAACGTCCTTGTAACTTTTTATTGTATTGTTTTTAACTCTCTCTTAAAGATATAGCTGTAATCCTTACGAAGGAGAGGACTTTGTGGATCATCGCCTCTGTAATTTGTTTTCCTTGTCAACACTTAAAGCCTTTTATTGGAAAGGAAACAAAGAACAGTAGCCTGTGTGGTGAGAGGAATTGTTTTGCAAGCTCTGCCTGTGACTCAAGTTGTTGGCATTCTGCTGCTGATAACTGGTGGAAGTAGGAATTAACACAAGATGCTCATTTTAAGGAAATGGGAGGGTGGGAAAGGAAGTGGTGAAAGTATTTAGTTTGTAGTAAGTGAAGATGGCCACATTGGTCCAGTAGCTCTTCTGAAAGGTGATACTTTGAATTTTTATGCCTGTCACCTTCGTTCAGTTTCCAGATAGCCTCCGTGATGGTAGCAGAGGAGAACTTTGCAGAGAAAATGGCAGTAGATGTTTCTGTTGGCTGTTGCTGGTCTGTGGAGTCCAGGTAGAGACCCCCTGTGTGATGGCAGTAGTTCATCACACAGCGTTGTGTTCTGTGTCCCTGGCAAGGCTTTGGTTGGTCCCCATGTTCCTGTAGGACCCGTGTCTGAGCTGATCAAGCGCTGATCTGGTGGGACATGTGCATAGGGGTGACTAACCAGGGTCTAGAGACTGGCTGCTGCAAATGTGGGGGGAAAGAAGAGGTCAGAAGAGATAGGACCTTACTTTGAGGAAGCCAGTGGTTCCTCCATGAAGCAAGTCCTGACTTCAGATGAATGACAGCATCGGATTCGTGCCTTAATTTCTCATTTTATTGTAAGCTGGTTTGGACTCATTGTAGCAGTTCCTCGTTGAAGCACAAAATCTTTCTAATCCCTCCTGCCACCCTGAATTCCCTTTAGCTCCATTTGTGTGGAGTGTGTCTTTTCATGTCAGCAAGAACCATTTAAAAATCCAGCTGTTTCATTTTGGAGGAGAGATTATAGCCCAGCAGGTAACAAAGATAACTGTGACCTGTTGAGGGAAGAGGGACTTAGTGAAAATGTGATTGGTGGGTAAACCCGGGCTGCCAGGGGAAGGAGATTTGTAGGGAGGGGGAATGATTGCTGCCTGGGCTTGTCCCAGCATCTGACACTTGTCCTAAAAGTCAGAGCTATGTCTTTTGCAAAACTTTTCTAGTTTCTGGATGCTTCCAAGATGTAGTCTGTGGAGTGAGGGTGGCTGAGAGACAGACTCATACCTATTGTTCTCTCAGCTTTCTGTTTGGTTTGGCTTTTTATTAAAAGATCTCCTCTGTGTGTGTTTATGCACTTCAGTTTTGATGGGCCTGGGTAGATGTTCCTCTTCCATGGTCTAGTTTTTGTTTGTTTTTCCACTGTTATGTGAAGCTATTGTATGAGTTATGCTGGGTGTTACCTGTATATTAGCAATAGAAGGACCAGTGGGAACTGGATGGAGAAAATAGAAACACCACCTTTTCTCTGTATAGACTATGGTGAAATTTTCACACCCACGTGCTTAAATCAACTTTGTAGTGGTGAAGTTTGGCTCTTAGTGTGAGCAAAAAGACTTTATTTCAGGCAGCACTGCATGAAAATTGTAGGTTGGGTATTGCCTGTTCTTTCTCCTGTCTGGGCTGTGTTCCTTTGTCCTGCAATAAAGGATTTCTGTGTCTCATCTGCTGGCCTTGTGGCAGGATGGAGCTGGCTGACCTTGGTGAAGAAGGGGAGTGCCACTCACTGACCCTGAGACAGGAGCAGAGGCATTCTGCAGACTTTGGTTTTAAGGGGGAATTTTATCTTCCAGCTATTTTCAAGCTGTCCATGAACACCCAAGAGTGTTGGACCTCGGTTTCTGTGTTGATGGTTTCACCAGCTCAACAATTGCACTGTGAAATTAGCAGCACTGCCAATGGGTTGATGAGATGGTTCATTCCCTAAAATGTTCCAAGGAAATTGCACACCTTTTTGGGGTTTTTTTTTGTTGGTTTTTTTTGAAACGCCTGACAGCACCATCTTGATTTAAGACCCCATTCAGGCAATTGGAAGATCCAGCAGCCCCCCCCTGAGCAAACGGACTCTGGTCCCAAGCTTTCCCCAGTATCTGTTCTCACAGGTGAACATCCACATCAGAGAGCAAAATTAGAGGAGAAAATCTGATGTTAATGTTAACTGAGAATTTATTGCAGCAGGGGGGAAATCCTGATACAGACATAAAAAGAAAAACCCTGCACCAGTGGCTCTTGGTGCCATGGTCAACCTGTGCGTTGACCATGAGGAAGTGCCTTCTAGGAAGCTTTCACCTCTGAAATGTTCTGCTGAGGACACAGTGCAGTTGGGGCTATGAAGATCCTGCATGTTTAATGAGAAGCCCCTTAATCCATGTTAGGCTGCTAAAGGAACTGCTCCACTGCTGGTACTGATGGGGAATGGCATCTGTATCACTGCAAAACTTGGGGTGCACAGGCAGAGAAGGTGATGGACCTGTCTCCAGTACCCTTATACTGATTTCCAGCAGAAGTGCTGTCTTGAAAAGCCCCTCCATTCCCAAGGTCCTTCACGACCAAGGTCTGTCTTTGCAGCTGAGTGATGTAGCCTGTCTGGGTGGGATTCTGTGGAGCTGTGGAAGCATCTCCTGCTCCCTCTGGCTCCCACTGTCCTTTTTGCCAGCTCCTTCTATACCCTTTTGTGGCAAATGGTTTCTCAGTAAAGGATGAGTTATCCTTGTTTGTACACGGATATTCTTTACGCAGGAATGATCTGCATCATGTATGACAGTTTGGTAGTATTTATACTGACAAACCCATGACAATGGTGGTGATGTCCCTGCTCATATTTCTGCAACAAGAGATGAGGCAGAGACCTTCTTGCTGATTGTATCAGAGGATGGTGGGCTTTACCCTGCCCTCTGCAGTCCCAGTGACTGACTTGGCTGAGAAGAAGTGATTGTTTCAACATCTGGGGGGCTCACACATGCAGACACTTGGGTTAGGATCTAGGAGCCCAACAGTGATCCACCACATTATCCCACGGTTGGAGAGCAGAGCTGTGATCCAAGGCCACCTCATACAAACCTTCTTTCTCTCTAAAGAAATCTTCCAGAGGACAGGACATTCTTTTTCCTTTTTTGAGCACAAAATATCACAAAATAGCCACATGTAGAGCTGGTTTTGGAGAAAGAAGTGGCTGGGGCACTGAGAGTGTGCTCCTTATGTCACTTAGCTGATGGTGTGTTGTTTAAAGTTGTGTTTCAGTGCATGTAGGAAGGGATGGTGTCAGGATGGTCTGTTCTTTGCCAGTTCTGTTCATCTCTTCTCTCTGCATCAATTCCACTTGCACCATTGAAACAAAATTTGACGACCTGGACTCTGCTCTGAGTCAAACCAGGCTAATAAAACTGATGACCAAGGGTTTGCAGGCATGAGTTGACTCTCTTTAGCCTGCAGCAAAACCCTGGTAGTGTTGGTGACCACCAAGCCTGTCTTGATTTTGGCACTTTGGGCACAGTTAGCAGAGCAGGCAGGTAGGACAAGTCTCTGTGAGCATATCCAACCCTGAGTCCCCAGCACAAGAGCAGGCAGCCTCAAGGTACCATTTTTGTTGATTTTCCAGACCAATGGTGCACTTCAAAGTTAGTAGCAGATAAATTTGTGCCTGGGGTATGGACAGTGAATGAGCTTTTTAGTGAATCATGCACTGTTTATTTATGCAGAAATAGAACTGCAAGCTTCTGGTTTACTTGAAGTTGTAAGGCCAGACCTTGTCAAATGCTGATATTAAGAGACATGAGAGGCTGGATGAATAGGGAACAGAAAACTGAAAGAACTGGCCTTCTAGAAAAACTGCCTTGATTTTAGCTGCAATCCATTGGCAACAAATTGTTTTACAGGATAACAGAGAACCTGAAGACTACTCACATGATAAGATGGGAATGTTTTTTTTCCTGGATAGATTAGATAGCCAGCCACATGAAATTCTACAAGTAAAATGCCAGCTATTTATCTTGAAAATGAAAGAGACAATGTGCATTTTGTAGATGTGAGTTATGAGTGAGATAAAGCTAATTCTCAAAACAAATTGTACTTTCAGGAGGATCTGAACTTCCATCCATGAAACAGGATGTTTTTTGAATGTGTTTGTGGGACACTTGATATATCTGAATGTTTTTAATAGATTAAGCTCCTGAGATGTCAAACCATGGTGGCTTCGGCCATCAGGGTTCTGAGGACGTTGTGATGGAGCCACCAGTGTCTAGATGAAGCTGAAAACAGAAAGATATCTGTGTAGCTCTGGGGAGAAGCATGACTTTTGGCACCACCCTGGTTAAATCATGTGATTAACTGCCTTTACCACTCTGTCTCCTTTCTGTTTATTTCAGAGACCTTCTGTTTGGAAAAGTGTGTGCTTCCATAGCCTGGCTCATTGTATTTCTTTCAGCCTTTCAGTATCAACTGGAGGAAACACAGTAAGGTAATTTGCAAGTGCTTTGGGGTAAATTACATGAAGTTTATAAACCCAAGGGCTTGTTATTTACTCTTGGGTTCTCAGAGCACTTTACTGTATGGTTTCACATAATACACACATAGTTGAACCACCAGAAGAGGAATTTCCCACAGTCCTTATTTTTCTACAGAGCTTTCGGTATCCTTTTCTCTTGATTTTTTTTTTTTTTTTTTGGTGTGTGCATTTACTCTTAAGCCCAGTTAACTAAAATAATTATTGTCTTGTGTTTACTTACGGTTACCATATCAAGGGGTAAATATGAACTCAAACGCTGATCAAGCTGAAAGGTGGGGTGGAGAAAAGGGGTGCGTGCCCTCAATAATGGTCAGTGGAGTATGACACACAGATTGCTTAGGGAGAGGGAGGGAAACTGCAAGCATGAAAGACAGAAAAGCCCCAACCAGCCTCAGCTTGGAATCACAGGATTGGTTTAGATATCGCTGAAACTTGGAGCTGCATGAGTTGACCTTTCAAGATGTCTCTTCTGGCCTTTGTTGCTGTGGCTTTTCATGGAACTCGTTCTAGATGGATAGGTGGTGTCTCAAAATGTGCAAAATCCCTGCAACAGGGAGGAGAAAGATGTAAGGACAGGCTGGTGGGGCTTAGCACGAGGGCTGGACACTATCTGAATTTTACATAATCCTGTTATCAGCACAGCTTAGAGTGTTTCTGTTGTAGGTCTGATTGTTCTCATTTGATCACTAAAAATGGGGGGTTTGAGGTGTGAGCTGCAGAGCTAGGAACAAACTCCCTCAGTGTGTGTCCTGCCTGACTTCTCTGTGCCATGCTTTGCACCAGAGTGAAAAGCCCATCTTTAGGAAGTGCAGCTCATGGGAAGGCTTGTGAGACAAACTCTGATTGAACAGATGCTAAGCAGCTCCCAGGGAACCAGGAGAGAATGGCATGACCTTCCTGAGTACCAGGGTCTCACATTTCCACTACAATAGCACAGTTTGCTACTCTCCTGCCCAGCAATTACATTGCCTGGGGTTTTCCCAGTATGAGGTTGTTGTGCAACTGGGGTTGCAAAGAATTACCTTCTCTCCATGGCTGGCAAAAGCCTCCCTCAAGTTAATAGGAGGAGGATGGAGATAAGTAGCCCAGAACCCTCTAGGTATCTAAATGAAGAGCTGTTAAACAGAAGACAATAGACAAAAGGGAGGAGGGAAGGAAGAAACCCGTAGTTTCCAGCAGTAAATCCATCTTGCTTCTTCTCACAGGACCCTGTGGCTGTGCTAATTCTGCAGCTAAAAATGTGACTGGACTTCTCCAATGCATCTGTCAGGCAGAAACAGAGAGGAAGGCACCACGAGGCCACATTTTTCCAAGCGTAAGTTTGGGACACGATGATTTATACCCTTCAAGAAGCAGGCTGACGTCTTGCATTCCTGTAGCACTTTTCACCCCAAAGGATGCCAAATGGCACATTTGTCCTGCAAGATGTCAAGAGGAATGGTTTCTGATGTTAAGTCAGTGGGAAGAGTATGGGAAAGACCTTTAGCCAGAAGTATTTAACTTCTCTAAAATTAGTAGACCCCCTCATAGACGTGATTCTGTAATTCACGTCTTTTTGCAGCCAGATGTGAAGCGCTGAGGTAATAGGCCTGCATTTTTTTGCCAGGGGTATGAAGAGGAATTCAGGCTTTGTTATTCTTATGTTTCTCTCTCTGTGGCAGTAGAGGATCCTGGAACTCTCTTGCTCTTGGCAGCTGCCAGGGACAGGAGCTGGAAAGGCTGCTTATCTGATAGGGAGCCAGTTAGCCATGGGTTTAATAAATTATCTCCTCACCTGTCTGCAGTAGTGCCCTGCTCCTTCAGGCAACAGCTGTCCGAGAGATTCTTAGTCAAGGATCAGAATATTTTCTTCCTTTCCATCAAATAAATTTCAAAAGGAAAAAGAAATCCCACAACCTAAATCAGCCCTGAAGTGGTGTCAGTTTTGTCTCTCTGGCTGTCAGCTCTGGGGTGATATGCTGGGCTTCCTGCTGGGATGGCACAGACAAAAGGCTATTGAGGGAGGCATTTGGGTAAAGGAGCACTGGTTCTTTCCAGCCTCTGTAACTTCAGCTGACTTTTCCAGCCATTGTTGCTGGGAGTGTATTTTTATGGGTGTTTTTTTAATTCTCTCAAATCAAGTGGCTCCTCAGTCTTCTCAGCTTTGTGTATCTGAGAAAGGAATTCTGGGAGCAGAGCAATTTCAGTGTTGCATCTTAAGTGGGATGGGGTGAACGGTGAAGAGCTCAAGAAGTAGAAAAGCTGGAAGATTTGGTCTGCTTCATTTGGTACAGAAAGGTTAACACCTATAGCTGTGGCCATAGGGAACATGCTCAATAGCTGAGTAGTCATTGTGCTTCCAGAAAGAACTAAAACATGTTCCAATGACCAGAAGCTGCAATATAGCCAAATTCAGAGCATTTATACTCCATCTCCCAGTGATTGCTCCAGGCAAGGACTTTCCATAGTGCATGGGAGCTGGCTGCAGGAACCTGCCTACGTTCCTGTGGGAGAGGGAGAAATATTCCAGTTTAGACCCATATCATCTGCTGTTACAACATAGATTCAAGACAGTTTCTTTACTGGGGCTTTAACTGGGTGGGGTTGGACACCTAGCAGACAAAACAGCACTCATAAAAAAAACAACAAGTTTTCTATTCTCTGCAACTCTGCTGTGTGGACACTGAGGAAGTGCTTGCACTTCAAGCATGAAAGCTGCTGTCTCTCTCTCCTGGGGTATTTCAGCCCATGGAGAACACAGACCAGTTGGTTCACTAAGTTGTTCCCCACTTCCTGGCACAGTTCTCTGAGGCTTTGCAAAACTGTGGGTATTCTTGCAGATGCAGTAGTAGAAGAGGTGGGAGCTTTGCCCCAATAAATGCTGTTGTCTCTGGGTGTTTATTCAGTGTTTTTGAGAGAAGATTTGGTGCAGAAGGGAAGGGACTTGCTGGAAAATGGCCAGTGGGTGTGCAGTTAAGGCAAGCTTGGGAGCCATTGAGCTGTCAGATTTTTTTTTAGTGAAAGCAAGACAAATAGCTGTGCAGAATTTGCTCTTGTAATCTCTTTCCCCCCTGGATTCCTAACCTGAAAGCATGAGGATGACTGCTGAACTGGGAGGAGAAAATAAGAACCTAACATTTCCAAGCCAAGCCTTTGCTAACCCACAGGCAGTCCCACGCTGCAGGCCATGCTATTCTTCTTTTTCTCTTCCAATTATAACTCACTCAGTTCTTCTGTCACCAAGTAATACTGTGAACAGGTCCAAACATCCCCAGCTTCATCACCAAGTCCTTATTCTACAGGCTCCCAGTCAAGCACTGGTTTGGTATGTTGTGGACTAAGGTGAACCTTGATCAAGTCATAGAACAGCTCTATCCTTGAGATGCCCCGTTCCCCAGCCCGGAGTCACAGCAGAGTAGAAAGCACACAAAGGGCACGGGCAGGTAAGCAAGATGTGATACACAGCCCCCTGGAGAACGTGTGTGTAGACAACTCATTGCCATAGTTCAGGCTCTAGCCAACACCCACAACACACACAGCATAAGATAGGATGGAGATAACATTTGTTTATGAACAAAAAGAACAGAAAGGCAAATCCGCCTTTATCTATCCAGGATGTAACTAAGGATGTAGTTAAGCAGATGTGGAATTCAATGGACAGTTAGAGATGGAAGAGAACAGATAACCATCTTCTGTTGATGGTCTCAGGTGGAGTTTCTGTTAAAGAAAAACAGGTTTGTTTTCACAGCAATAAAGAATAGAAGTTCTTGTGTGGGCATTGATGTTGGTAGCTGGGCACACTGAACAAGGAGCAGCAGTGCTGGGCTCTGGGGCTCTGCACCACGAGAGAAGCAGCATCTCCTGGGATTGCCCATAGGATTGCCCATAGGATTGCCCATAGGATTGCCAGAGAGACATGAAAAACCCTCTCCTTTGGAAAAGAAGGTGGTGCCTGGCCTGCAGCCCTTGAGAGATTGCCAACCCCTGTGTTAGGTGCAGCCTTCACTTATTATCTTCCTGTCAGTGGGCTGGGAGGCCTGTGTATCACAGGAATCATAGTTCTTACAGAGCTTTACAGGGCAGGAGCTCTGCTCTTGGCCTCAGTTTGCACTAGGCCATCTCTGAGGAGTTACAATACATCCCCATTTCCCAATCTGACCTTGTGTTTGAGCTAAGCAGCCTGAGCTCTGACAGACTGCTTCCAGCAGCGGCAGTGGAGGATGATGAAATAGTATTCCAAGGAAGTGCAAGGCAGTACTCTGATAGGGTTTTTTAGGTTTTCTTTTCTTAAACCACAAAGGTGAAAAGCTGTGCAAGGCTGCTTTTGGCAAATGTGCTTGCCAGAGATTTGGATATTCCCCCAAGCAGAGTCTTTCCTGAACACAGAGTACTACAGACGTTCTCTGCAGTTGCCAGCACAGTTCCTTAAAATTGAGGAAAGCTGTCTTTTTCTGCTTGGAGGAATCTTGCTATCCCTTGTGGCTCTAAGTTGCGTGGTAATTCTAGGTGGACGAGCTTGAAGGAAATTGTTTGCTCCCTCTAGAATTTCCCTTTGGGATCCTATTAACAAAAAAAGCCTTTTAGTCACACACAAGCAGCTTCTTTCAAGTACAGAGTTGCTACTTCCCAGCTGCAAACCCAGACCTGTCACCCACCTCTCTTAGAATTGCTGGGAGCTCTTGAGGACTGCCCCTGGAATATGGGCAGTACCTTTGACTGATCCCTTTCTCAGTGCCTGTAATTGTTCAACACATCTCCTTTGATCCTAGGCTCAATTTGAGCAATAGTGAAAAGTTGTGAGAGAGGGTGTGCACGTTCTTGTAGGGAAATCCAGAGAAAAGACCAGCCCACTTTTCCAACACACCTTTGGAAAGCACTGCCTGGCAAGCACCTCTGGGCAGCAGCAGCAGTGCCTCTGGTGCTCTCAGGTGTCTCACCATGTGGTTTTTCAGGAGAAGGTTTCCTAAAATTCCTCGAGCCCTCATTTGGCTCATTGTTATAATAAACTTTTGCGTTGTCGTTGCTAATTTCAACTTTTTGTTTGGCTTATCAAAGACAAGGATTTTAAGGTAAGAGACCTGCTTCCTTGTGGTACACACTGTGGGGATAGAGGGCTTGTGCTCACTTTCCTTCTCTCTGTGTCTTTTCAACCTGAACCTCACACTTCTGCTCCGAGCCAGATGACCTGCTTTGCTTTAGCAGACCACCTTGTGTACAATCAAAGCTTGGTGTTGGAAGATCCACAGTCCAAACCTTGCTCCTGCTGGATTGCTAGTTTCTAGTGTTTCCTTGTGGAGCAGTTTAAGAAAGCAGCTTTTGCATTACTAATGCTCCCTGTTTTCATTCTTTCGTTCAGCATTACATTGTTTTTTCTGGTGGCTACCAGAGGGACATTATTCAGCCCAGATTGCATTGCTGGACATTCAATTTGGTAGGATACCCTCGAATTTACAGTGAGTTTGGCATCTGATTCCTAATACAAATAGGAGACCAATGTCATGTAGACAGGAGCAAGATATATATATTATTTTTTATATAAATGGTCAAGTAAATCCTACAGGAAAGGGTGTTCAGGGGCTTGCAGTGTAGACTGCAGCAAAGTGCCTCTAGTGTCATTGTCAGGAAGCAGCTCCTTGCATAAGCACAGCAGGTATCTGAGTCTTTCCTACTAAAAATGTGGCTTGCTCAGATGTTGGTGCCCTGTGCTGTGCATAGGAAACAACTCCCAGCCTCCTTACCACCCCTCACGAGTTCCCAAATTTCCCGATGAGCTCATCTGCCTTGCCTTGGTGGGATTAATTTTTAGCTGGACCTCTCTGGGCTGATGCTGTGGGGGCAGGCAAGAGTGGTGAGGCTGGAAACATCTCTTCTGGAGGTGACACCAGTTTAACTTAGCTCCAGTGACTTGAGACCATGCCTTGAGGACAGCTCTCAGTTTGGAGAGATTGGAATCTGCACAAGGAAGGTGATGAGAAGGGAAAAGAAGGAAAGAGGGAAGGCATAGAGCTGGGAACTGGCTCTCCATGCCCAGCTGCTTGAAGCTGGTCCATGTTGTAGCTTCACCTAATGGAAATGTCCATATTTTTGCAACTTAAGTAAAACGCAACTAGGCATGAGCTGTATGTGATTATGTGTGTACCAGTTCCATTTTGTTACCTTTTATATGCAATGTAGAACACACCAAGTAGCATTTTCATGGCTTTATACTCTGTTTGTCCTAGGGTGTTGTAAATGCAGAGGAAGATGACACTAAATATCATTGAGCTTCTGCAGTTGTTTGCCAGCTGGACTCCAGAGCCTGAAATTTAATGAGCTGCTTTGACCAGTTGTCTGCATTTAAAATGCTGGTTGGGAGAGCAGGATCCTGTGTAGGCACGAGTGCCTGGCCATGTGGGTCTGGCTGCAGGGAGCAAGGTTTTGGATGTGAAGGGGCATTTTGGTCTCTGTATGTTTGGCACAATGTTTGAAATTAAAGTGTAATAGAGCTGGGATGGAATCTGTGCCCTGCGAGGCGGCGAGTACCGAAGGTCTGGGACAGGGAGGGCTTCTCATACTGTCTTCGTTTGTTTGTTCTGTGCCCTTTAATTTCAAAATTTTAAATATCATCTTAAAAATACAACAGACAATCTTCCAGGCATTTAAGATCTACCTGAGTTATCTTACTAAATTTCTTCTTACTTACAGTGTATGTATAAAATCTTTCCTCTTACCGGGCAGTAAAGGGTAACATCAGTTTATACATGAAAGATGTATAGAAAAGTTGCTTTCTGTGACAGAAAGCTGCATTCTTCATTGAATCTGGCTAATGATGATGAGAGGAGGTAGAGGAAGAGCTGTTAGGCCATTTACCACCATTTACCTTTTTTACTTAGAAATAGCACTGGAAAGGTTCAAGTATTTAGCCAATACAAAATGATTTTTAAAAGCTTCCTTGGTTGATCATTTCCTAGTCACTTTAACGAATGCCATACCCCTCGGAAGCTCCAGCCTGCTATCTGCAGAGGTGGTTTTCCCCCATTTATCATCTCGGAAGCAATCCCCAGCTCTCTGAAACAAAAGTGTCACACCCAGGCTGAGTGTGAAATCAGGCTGCCTCAACCACACTGGTTTATCCTGAAAAGCTTTGCTCTACATAAAAGCTCAGCTGCAGAAATTTTTCACCTTCCTTTTTCCTGTTCCACCCTCCAGCCATGTGCCGATAAGAACAAATGTCTGGGACAAAACCCCACCACTTCTACCTTGATTTTTTATTCTGGTTTTCAGCCCAGTCTCGTTGCAGGTGGCTCTTCTGCTGTTGGCAGCTGTATCCTCCTGTGACATCCTTGGACCTGCCCGTGCCTCTGAGTCAGGCAATGGGGCAGCTGCAATGTTAGAGGCAATTGCTGAAAATGCAGAGATTTTACATTTTTAAGCTTCAGAAAGTATTTGAATAGCATCAAAGTGCCTGTCTTAAGACACAGGTACCTGCCGAGTGCTGTGTGATGCCATATCATTAGTTGGCCAAGGGGTAGGAGAAGAGGAGAAAGCACCTTGTGGCCCCAAATGCTTTAAGAAGTGATGTATGGTAAAGGGATGAGTTTCACTTCTTATTTGTCTTCCCTTACTGAATTCTGGAAGATCTTCATGCTCTGTCACTGAAGCACTTGGTTCTGCTGGCAAAGGAGAGAGCCAGATGGCTGCCTCCATGCTGTGAGCCATGTCCTCAACTCAGGATCTCCTGCAGAGAGTCTGGGGACATTGCCCTGGTGCAGGGCAAAGCTGTTCCGTGCTGGTTTGCAGTTACTGCCAGTGTGGACGTTCCATGAGCCAAGTGCTGAAAAGTGTGTAGCCTCTGGGATTTGCTTCCTGGGGAGGCAAGTGGCATTGGGGCCAGAACGGTGTGGGAAGTTGAACAACACTTTGGTGGCAAAGTTGAAATTGAATTTATAAAGCATCCTGCAGAAACTTGGTGGCAGTTGCCAAGGCAAGTCCTCTGAGTGTGGTGGTCGTATGTAGCGGTTGCTCTGGAGCAGGGTGAGACTTGGAGTCTAGAGAAACGGGCTGGAGGGTGTTCAGTGTTAAATGGAAAATGTGTCTGATGTGTCTGCTTTTCCCTTGGTTGCATTCAGGCAATTGAGCATTTTCCAACATGCCCCAGATGTGCTACAAATGGACACCCAAGAGCAGCAGGGTCTAAACTATTCTGATCATGGGAATTCAAGTAGCTTTCTAAAGGTGACTTTGCGGGGGGACATCACAAAACTCAAACAAGATGTGGTTGAGAGGACACAAAAATGGGAAGGAAAAGAGGAGCAGAAGGAAATGATGAAACCAGTTGCCAGAGTGGAGAAAGCCAAGGAGAACATGACTCTGAAACCACCCCACAGGTTGGAGGGAATCAAGAAGACAACAGTGAAAACAGTCCCAGGGGTACAGGGAAACAAGGAGAAGACAACAGTGAGACCAGTCTCAGGTGTGGAAGAAGCCAAGAAAAAGACAATAGTGAAACTACTTCCCAGAATGGAGGGAGCCGAGGAGAAGACAACACTGAAGCCATCCTCTGGGGTGAAGGGAGCTCATGAAAACAACATACCCAAAGACCAAACAAAGCCTCCTGCACCAGTGAAAACTGTAACCTCTGTTCCTCGGGCTGCTGCAGTGACAGAAAAGAAGAAACTGAGGGCTGCTGACTTCAAGTCTGAGCCACGGTGGGATTTTGAGGACAAGTACCTGCTGGACAACTCATCTCCACTATCGGTAGGTGTGATGACCATGTGTGTTCACCAAGAATGATGCCTCTCTGTTGACCTCTTTGTCTCCTCTCCCCTGGGCATGTGTACCCTTTGCAGTTGAGGATGATCTCCAAGCTGGTAGGTCTCAACTCACTGGTATATGCAGTTGCTGCTGGGACCCAGAGAGGGAGACCAGTATGTACAACTCAGTTAAGCTGTCCAGTCCTTCACCATGCTCCAGCATGGGAACTTACTGACTTGCACACAGTTCTGTGGGTTCCTTTGAAAGTCAGCCTGAGCAGCCCTTTCTGAAGCTCAGGTGTATCAGAAACTGGAGAAAATCTCTCTCCTTCTTGATGTGCTATGAGGTGGTCCCACTTTCAGGTGCCTTGATATACTGCGTAGGGGACTTAGGCACCCAGTGAAGTGTGTGTGTTTCCTGTGACGTGGCACTGTAAGGTAAGTTGAGTCACACCTGGTCTTGTGGTGCCCACGGGCAGGCCTTAGAGGTCTGGGACAGGTGTCCCATTTTTTCACCTGATCTCTCAGGAAATTGAATGTTTGCATTCCTATGACGACTAGGATTTACAATCCCCAAATTTGCCTTGATCTTTGTTTTATGCAGCCCAGCCAAAGAAAACAGGCAGGGTCAAGTTGAGGGAGCAGGAATATCTCCATGTGCCTGTTTATGAAAGCACATACCTACCAAGGGAAGTCAGAAGCTTGTGCTGGGCTGTGAAGAATGACACTGGCAGTGATGATGAGGAGGGTCTTAGTGCACAAGACTGGTATTAAAGCTATGGTCAAAGAAAAAGGGTTAGATGATAAACATGTACCTGCCTGCTTTGGAGACAGTAGGGTGGGGACTGCTCCTACCTTTAAGGTTTTCTGTCAATATTGGCAAAAATTCAACTATGTGATTGTGTGTCCCATTGGAGAAATGATGGTTAAAAAGTAGTATTTTTACTGTTCTCATGGTTTATTATCAACAAGAAGAGCCTGTTTCCCAGGTATTGTCAATTTACCTTTTCCACACTTTATGTACACACTTGTAGTGTGTAGCAGGCAGATTCTTTACCTGTTCAGAGTTCCTCACCTCAGATGGTCCCAGCACGCTGGGTTGCTGTCTAGGGTTTTCTTGCTATGCATTGAACTATTGTCACAGCAGAACAAATAATTTGTAACAGAGCTGGCATTCAACGAGTCTTGCTTTGGTCCTCTTTGTTAAAGAGGAGCAGCTGTTGGCCTGGTCAGCAGAGGTGAAGTCTTTTTGTAGAGGTGAGGATGAGAATCTCAGATGATACACTTGTGCCTGTCAAGGCACTAGCACTTGAGCAGTTTCAACTTCAAAATTTTTCTTCCAGATCTATTTTTGGGAGCCTTGTTCTGAAGATTAGTTCTCATGATCACCTCAGCTTGTACATCATATTACTGATGGGATCTTCTGTAACGTTGTCTGGTGTCCACTGTCAGGTTGTCTTAACAACTGTGGAATTAAAAGCCTGTCTTTTTCTTTTCTGTTTTGCATTGAACTCTTGTTCTGACTGTATTTTTGACCTTCCCTTTAGAGCTATGAGGATATGGAAAGAATTTAAAATTAAATTTGAGCATCTCATAGTTACTCAGTTCCAAGAGCAGGGTCTTTAGGAAAGTTGTAAGCCATAGCAAAGTTCTTAGCAAGCAGATGAGGCAGGTTGTGGTGCACAATTCTGTCTCTGTCCCCCATCTTATGCTGGTAACTCTTTGTAAAGCTTACCCAGAGCAGTAAGGCTTGGACAGGCAGGTAACCATGTGGCATTTGGTGGCATTAGGGGTAATGTAGATGTTGCTCTGAGGGTCTCTCAGGGTTGCAGGCACCATGTGATTCTGCTCAAACCTCTCCCAGTGGAGCAGGGGCTGCTCTTGGAGAGAATTAATCCTATTCCCCAACCCTAAGGTGCCCAGGATGCCCTGAGAGACATGCAGAGAGCAGAGGTAGAGGAATTGAGCTGATAAAAAAAAAAAACCCAACTATGGTGAGTGAGTTTTGTTATTTTTAATGTTTTATTTTTGAGTTCTCTCTCCCTTGTGGCATTTTGATGTTGTATCCCATTGCCCCTTTTGGCAGTGTAAGCCATTCTTTTGCTGATGGCATGTGCTCTTCGGTGGAGGAGAGGAGCAGCTTGAGGGAGCAGCTGGCCCCAAAGATACCTCTGTTATCCAAAGATCTGGGGCTGTGGAACTTGGCTGTTAAACGCTTGTGCTTATCCACTGGCCCAGCCTGACTGAATCACAGCAGAAGAGCCTGGTAGATGATCCAGTCTGTGGTCCAGGATGTGCATCCTTCTTCTTGGGCTCCCTGTGATCTTGAGGCACCCAGAATACAAATAAGAATGGATGAATTACGTGGCTAAGAGTGCATATGCCATACAAGACAGTACCTCACCTCTCCTGCCCAGTGTTACCACCTGTAGACACAGTGGGGTTTGGTTGCTGGGATCCTGCTCATCAACTGTCAGATGTTCCCATCTTCTCATCTGATGAGCTGCAGAGCACGTACAGGCATCTCAGAAGAGCAGAGCAGGAGCTGGCAGAGAAATGGGAGACAACAGGTCACAGCAGGAAGCTGAAAACATCTTCTCCTGTAACGGGGGCTGCAGAGCATCTGGATGATGCTCTGAATAGCTGAGACTGGGGAAAGCCCTTCCTCGGTAGGGAAGAGAGGAGAAAGTGCATGCAGAAGAGTGAAAATGTGGATCCAGACATCGCATGTTGGGTCTCACTCCCAGACCTGATCCCTAATTCTGCAGAGAGAGGGAGTGACCAGAAACACTCCCAACTCATTTATTTCCTACCTGATCAGATTTTCCCTATCTCCTCTGGTGTTGATCCATTTGAGCTGGGGAGGCACAAGAAGTACCAAGCCTTGGGCAGTACAAAGTACAGCTTGAGCAGGAAGGGAATGTCCCTGTCTCTGGACATGGGATGTGCTGCAAGTGAAGTGATGCCAACACAAAACCCTCCACAGTGTTATTCTGGTTGCACTCCTGTTTTGACAGGCAGAATGAGGGCTGTCTCCTCAGGCTGCAACTGGGTTGTCACCCTCATCCCTAGCCCAGGTCAGCTGTGAAGCACATAACCCAGCTTTGGCAGTGCAGTCTGGTCACTGCTGGGGATTTGAGCCAGGCATGTGGGTCCACTTGGTCTCCTTCTGCACTCCCAGAAGACTCTTGCCAGCTGCAGCATGACCCCTCTTGTTTCTCCTGGTTTCTCCTCTCAGCCTCACGCTTCTCAATGATTCAACATTTATGATGTTGAATGAGTTGCTTACATGCTTTCTCTTATCTTTAAAGGGATTGATAATGGGCATCTGACATCACATGTTCCTCAGTATGTTTGTTCATGTGCAGTCACCTCAAGTTAGGACCTTGTGAGGTGCATTGCCAACCAGGACTCCTGGCCTTACTAGGTATGTTTAGGTTAGACCAATTACAGTTACTAATTTTCATCATTTAATGAGGCCTTAAGTTGGTAAGACATTTGAGCATTGAAGGCCTGTTGTTCTGAAGAGGAAAGTCTCAGAGACCTGGAGTCACCCTGGCTTCCTTGTAGGTGACTTTCCACCAGCTTCTATTGATGTAGAGCTGAAATTATGCCTCGTGTATGTGGTGATGGGGACACTGGAGGGGAGGGATGACGTACCACTGGACTCTGTGCTCATACTCTCATACACAGGCACGCAAGCACTGGCATGCAGTCAGGTTTATCAGCTCCCTGCTAATCAGCCCTTATTGTTTTCTTTTTGGTTTTCAAGACTTGCTCTGAATCAGTAAAGGCCAAAGCTGCCAAGTCTGACTGGCTGCGGGATCTTTTCCTGTCCAACATCATGCTCTTCACAGACAAGAGGTACTTCAGTGACAGCGAGTGGAACCGCCTGGAGCATTTTGCACCTCCCTATGGCTTCATGGAGCTGAATTATTCATGTGAGTCTCTCAGGGCATGTCAGGATGGGACCATCAAACTCCCTTTTGTCCAGTAGTCAGACATTTGCAGTGTCTCTATGTCAAAGGCTTCAGGCTAGATGGATCTCAGGATGGAAACTCTGGTGGTTTCACTCTGTGCATTCCAAAGGCTTTTGATGCTGACTCTCTACTGTGTTTGCTTTACAGTAGTGAAGGAGGTCATGTCCCTGCTGCCCCCAAAGCCCCACCAGCAGCTGCTTCTGGCCAACAACAACAGCAGCACACCGACATGCATCAGCTGTGCTGTCGTGGGGAATGGAGGAATTCTGAATAACTCTGGCATGGGCCAGGAGATTGACTCCCATGACTACGTCTTCCGGTAAGGCAGGCTTCCTTCTTAGGAGATACACAGCTAGCTTATTCTGGCTAGCAGATCATAACAGTTGGATAACTTCACATCTTCTGGTATTGCACAGACTCTGAAGTACCAAAATAACTGATGCAGGAGGTGAAAAAACCAAAAAGGAATCGGAAAGTTCCTAAACACCCAGGAAGAGCCTGTGTTCAAAAAGGAGTCATAAAGAGCCATCCCCAAAGCAGGGAAAAGTGGCTCTCCAGCAGATCAAGAGGTGTAGCTCAAAAGGGCCTAATCTTCCCTTCCTCCAGACTAACACTGTCTTTTCTTGTTATAAACGTGGAATGCGAGTGTTTTCAGTGGTCACCTGCTAAGTCTGCTCCTCTGTTTGATTTCCATGGCCAGGGTGAGTGGAGCTGTAATCAAAGGTTATGAAAAAGATGTGGGAACAAAAACCTCCTTTTATGGATTCACAGCCTTCTCTCTGGTGTCCTCTCTCCAGATCTTGGGACACAGAGGATTCAGCAGCATTCCATGGGGAAAAGTAAGTCCAGTCCATGCTGTATGTGTGCATAGCTTTGATGGGATGCTATTAATCTGTGGCCTTCAGTTCTGATCTGGCCGTGCCTGAGGAGCAAAGGGGCTCCTATAGCACTGTTAATCCTGTAGCATTAATTACCCTTAGTGAGGGAACCTGTGTTGGTTTGGCTCGCAGTGAGTATTTGCAGTGGCAACTGCATCAGAACCCCAGTTCTTTGGGCTGTAGTAGCTGCACATTAGGTGTTATCTCCATGCTGCTTCTCAGGAATAGTTAAAACTGCAGACTGAAGATATGTGTCCAAGAAACTCAGTGAGCTTAGATGCCTAATTGCTCTTTGTTTTTAAAGGAAGTGTCTCTCTTGTGCTTGTGTTCTTTAATACTCACCTTTTTTTTTAATTAGCATGTCAGATACATTCACTTCCTGGAGGGAACTAGAGACTACGAGTGGCTGAAGGCTCTTCTGCTGAACAAGAACATCAGGAAAGGATTCTTGGATGAGTATGTGTAAAACAAACTGTCCCCATCTGTACACCCTTTGGTTTGGGCATCTCTGCTGTGCTTTCTTCCTCTCCCCAGGGCTCAGCCTGGCTGAATTGCAGGCCAGGATAAAGCCAGACTAAAGCCTCCCTCCCTTGACAGATTTATTTGGAGAATTCCCTTATTTCCTTCCCACTTCTGAGCTCTGCTATAATGAATGCACCTCCTTCCCAGAAGTAGCTGATTTCAACGGTGTGTGGCCAGAGCTTGGAGACAACTTTGTGGTCTTCTGGGATGACCACGTGTTGTTGTCTGGCTTGTGTCTGTTAATGGTGGCCTACTTGCAGATGAATGCCTGGTCTCACCAATTCTTCTCTATACACACACATATGCTTTTGGTATTTCTGTTTCCTGTTGTTTCCTCTCCTCCCTGGTCTGTTCCTCTGCAACACACACAGGTTATGTGTCAGGAGGCTTTGTCATAAGCTGGGAAGTGTTGCAAAATAACTGTGTCCGTGGTTTGTGCTTCTTCTCTTATCACCAAGTGCATCAAGGCTGTTGCTTTCCAGCTGTGATGAAATATCTTGTCTTGAGTTTCCCATTCCTGTCCTTAGGCAGAGGCCTCGGGAGAAATTCGATGAAGATTTCACGATGGACAGATACCTGGTGGTTCACCCTGATTTCCTCAGATACATAAAAAACAGGTGAGCTGGGGATTTTATGTTCTAATGGGCTTATTTTTTCTGGCCAGCACCATGTCTGTCTCTGGGCTCTCTCCTCCCAGCTCACTCCCTTATAACCACAGTTCAGCCACCCCAGCAGACTAGGGGTAAGCTTTGTCTGTGCAGCAGTGGGTGTTAGCAGTGGGTGCACATCCCACATCTGTGAGCTGGAGAAGCAACACCCATTGGACACTTTGGCCTTCTGCACCCAAAGGAGGTCTCCTGGGCAAATGACATATGGAAAGAATGGTGCCCCAGTGCCAGAATAGTGCCAGAATTTGGGACCAACCTTTCATGTTCCCTGTTGCTTATTACCTTGGAGGAAGGCTCAGTAGCAGCTCTTCTCTCTCAAGATCCCTTCTTTACTCAGGAGGTTGTTTGTGCCCTCAAACACCATAACAGACACTCCTTCAGTATCACATTTGCTTGGCCTGAATGCTCTTCTTTGCCTCTCTAATCCTTTCCCCAGCCTGCTGGACACTATCACTGTAAGAAGTGCCAATTGTGGGCCACACGTAACCCAGAGATGTAGGAAGAAGAGTTCCTGTTGTGCCCTGCTTTGGTTGTGTTTACACAGTCAGTCTCCTTGAGAGCCGAGTTACTCCTTCTCTGAGAGAAGGCAAATGCAGTGCCAGATGGCTTGACACCCCTCCTTGTTCTGCCATTTCCCCTCTGACTTGGGTCCTTTCCAAGGCCAAGAGGGCTCAAATGCTATTTTTTCCTAGTGTGGACTTCTCCCTTCCTAACAACTCCTGGCATAAAACACTCCAGTACCTACTGAGTTTTGTGACCTTTCTCTGTACCTTTGCTATGTCTGGTTTCACTCCTAAAAGTGGATGAGGAGCAAGATATACCAGGGAACTTCAAAGCCATTTCTGTGCTGTGAGGCAAAGGACAGATTTAAGAATGAGCTTTAACGTACTAGATCCTTGAATCCACCCCCTCTTTATCCCCCCTGCCTCAAGACCTACCACTTCCATAAAGCCAGAGCAGAGCCAGGCTTATGTCGTGGTGCAGGTGATGGAGAATTTTGGCTGGTCTGGTGCTTTACTGGGCACGCAGGGGTACCCACACACATGGATATACTCATGGCTTCTCTGAGATGCCTCCTGTGGCCACAGACTGCTGCAGGCAGGGAGATGCCATACAGGCCACAGGGGGACAAGGTGTGCCCAGGTTGAACCACCACACCCAGCAACTGCTCTCTGCTTTCTTCTCTCCTGCTGCAGGTTTTTAAAATCTAAAACTCTGGAAAAGCCCTACTGGCGGCTGTACAGGCCAACAACGGGGGCCTTCCTGCTGCTGACTGCCCTCCATCTCTGTGACCAGGTAAGGACACTGTCTGAAAGGGATGTAGGATGACAGGAGGAGCAAGGGTGGCTCCAGCCCTACCTGACATCTGCCTTGAGCTGTGAGGGAGCAGACTGAAGACAAGAGAAACAGCCCCAAATGATTCAGCTAGAGGCTGTGAAGCCTACTGTGGCCTGAGAACCATCCTGCCTCCCAGGGAGGCAGCGAGAGGAGAGCATGCTCTCTGAATCCAGCATCCACAGTCTGGTCCTTCTGGACACACATGCAGGGTCACTCGGAGGAGCTCTGACTGGCATCCCTGTCCTGTGCTCCCCTCCTTGTTTGGGAACTGTGTCTTGTATTTCACTTTGCTCCTTCCATCCTTGGTCCCTCTCCCCAGTGAGCCCTTCATCTTTCCCAGGTGAGTGCCTATGGCTACATCACCGAGGGTCACGAGAAGTACTCGGATCACTACTATGACAAGAACTGGAAACGTCTGATTTTCTACACTAACCATGACTTCAACCTGGAGAAGCAGGTGTGGAAAAAGCTTCATGATGAGAATATAATGAAGCTTTACCAGAGATCATGATTGCGTGGCAAGGGCCATTGCCTGGGATATTGCAACATTGGGAACAGAAGAGGACCACCAGAGACAAGTTTAGCTCTGGACTTCCAGGCACATTTCATCTTCATAAAAACGTTTCCCTCTTTCAGCACCTTTATTTTCTCACAATGTTTCTACCAGACCAGGAGAAGAACAGCCAGAAAATGCATCAGGGCAGTGAAGTTGTCCCATCTGGCCATGCTGCAAGACTTGCTGATGGTTGTAGTGGGAGAGAGAATCCAGGATGGATCTGAGTAGTGTGTGGTCTGGTGTCCTGCATCTTCATCCAGGTTTTTCTCTCTTTGCAAGGAGATGCTCCTCAGGCTGGGGCTACTTCTGTTCTGGGTGGATCTTCTCCATTAGTGATGCCCATCTTGGAGCTGAGTGTATTGTCTAAGGGAAGTTCCCTCTGCAGTCAGTGGACAGAGGTGGACACACAGATCCTGGAGGTGCTGCTCCAGTCTGCTCCCTGCAGATAAAGCAGATGGACTGGACATTTCCAGGTGACTAATTTGAGAGAGGATGAGTCTCACTTCTGCTTCCCAGTGTGGCCTCATCATGACACCTCCAAAGGAGCACCACCCATCAGCTCAAGGGCAGATAAATGCTGTCTGTGGTGCAGCAGGCATGCTGGGCTTGATGCCTTTTGCTCTGGGGTTCC
>BJBW01018634.1:0-16443 GCA_004320125.1 Scolopax mira | reverse complement strand
GTCCTTCTGCCTCTGAGATTTAGTTATGTATGCTGAATTAAACTACAGAATACAGAATAGGACAAACAAAGGTACTAAAATAGATTGAGTGTCAGGGAATCCATGTTAAGTACTGAAAGCTTATTCTAGATACTGTAACTTTAATCTTCTACCTCAGTGCATGCATATACTTGTACTGAAACAAAATTAATTTCTTAATCCTTCTTTTGTTGGTTGGTTGGTTTGGGTTTGGTTTTTTTTTTTTTTTTTTTTTGTTAGGCTGGTTGGCTTGGGGTTTTTTGTTTGTTTGGGTTGTTTTGTTTTCACAGACAAACCATGTTACCATAATCTGTTTGGAAGAATCCGGACAGGTATTACGCAACTTCTGTTCTTCTTTTATGAGAACTGGCAGAACCTAAAGAATCAAATCATATGTTAGATCTTAGCATTTCACAGCTTAAGTATAAGGTTCTTATGAATACTCCTAGTTTGCTTAATTTGCTGATTTACCATGATGAGATTGTAGGCTACCACAGAACACTCTCATGTTTTATGACGTTTGCACAGATCCTTCACAAAAAAATAAAGACTAGCTCACCTCTAATGGCTGACCATATACAGTTGCATAAACAATTTACAACTAACCAGGACAACCTCTGTAGGACTAACCTAACAGCCTCCAATTATCTGTATTATTATATAGAACAGATGCACAGTAAACAAAACTAGGAATTTGAATGCTGGAAGCCCAGAGAAGATCACTTTCTCTCCTCTAAATACCAAGACACTTTTTCCAGCAAAAAAAAAAAACGCCAGAGTGAGTAACAGGCTAACTTACTTTGACTTCATCCAGTGGTTTTACTGGGATGTTTCGCCTCTGGAAAGAAAGAATATAACATTTTATTCACCACAGAAGAAAGATGTCTCTCTTGTACAATTTCAAGCATATTCAAACTCCACACACAAAACGAAGCTAGAGCCAGCTAACTTTTTCACATATCTGTAATGCAACTACAACATCAGTTAGTGTTTTAAAATATTTTCCTGTTATGCATTTTGACTAATCTTTGAGGCCCCTTACACTATTTATTCTGCCCATCAACTTTATATTTGAGTCATAGATCTTAGTCATTGCTTCAGTAACACCTGGTTGCAAATCATTTAAAGGTTGCACTTTCAGAGAGATTCATTCTCACTCAAATGTAGCAGCACAAAGCAGTCACACATAAAACACCGTGGCACATCATCATGGAAGAACATTTAATTGCACAAAATCTCTGCATATCCACCTGTCACAACTGAACAGCATTCCTAAGTGTAGATATTAGAAAGGCACTCAGAAATTCTCATTTGGAGCTATATTCATAGAATAAGGTGGCAAATAGGCAAAGGCAGGTGTTTTATTACAAAGAGAAGTTCAATGTGTTGTATATACATATTTCTAGATGTAGAATATTCTCCCTCCAGCCTTTCTTGTGGATGGGTGGGATACATACTAGATGAATTTAAAAGTTAGCATTGTTGGGCAATAGATACCTGTACAGCTCTATTGATCTATTCTCCAACATTATTTCAATGTTCCAAATATTTAATCCTTCCACAAGGAATGGATTTTGCATTTAAATTAAGGAAAAAACCCCCACATTAACAAAAGCATTGCAATATAACTGAGAAGCAGATAGGTAAGTCATGACACTGAGTCACAGGGCTGCCCAAACACCCCTCAGAGAGGGGTGCAGTCACACAGGGAACCACACTGGAGAACTGAACTAGCTGGAGAAAAGGTTATTGCTCTGCTGATTAATTCAGTGCCTAATTTGGTTGCAGGAAGCCTGCACTGCTTAAATTGACAGTGGAAAACAAAGCATCTCATACAATATTAAAAAACAGAAACGCGTCCATTCTTGTTTTGATGAATTGTGACATTTCTGTGCACCAAGGACACACCTGTTTTAGCTGATAAATAGTTTTGGAATGATCTCCACTAGTGATCTGGTCCAGAAGATCATCTACCATTTTTTTGCTGTAATTTCCAGCGTCCTTCACAAACTCTTGTAAGCTAATAGGAAGGAAGATATAAGCATTACAGGAAATGTTTACTTTTGTAAAAAATATTTCAACTTACAATATGGTCTTCCCCAAATACGCTGCACTACACCTATATTTTCGTTGTTCTTTTACACTTTTATGCTTCTTCAGAAAAGCAATTAAAGCCTTCAAGATAAGGTTTTCTTCTTTTATTTTTTTTTTTTAAATTGAAGTAAATGTAAGTGCAAACTTGTTTTTCATAGCTACCAGCAAATTTTCCCTTGACCTATCATTGGTAGTGGGTTAACAAAAACAACACAAAAGAAAAAAGCTTGTGATTAACTCTTTCCAAGATCTACAGTTTAATGAAAAGTGGCATTTTCCTTTTCTAGCAGCTTTAAGTGTTTTGAAGTCACTCAAATATATTACTTGCATATCTAAACTTACTGCTGGGTTTAAAGCAAAATGCTAAATCTTTAACAACCTACAACCTCTTGTGGTCAAAGACCCTATTAAGATCTTTAAGAGCCTTGCAATAAACCAGGGTAACTTAAAAGTGTAGATTCAAAAAAATAATAAACACAACACACATACCCCAAAACAAAACACAAATCACCAACCAGGATGAAAGCTAGTTTCAATTTTTGAAGTGAGTTATTTTTAAATATCAGGATTGGAAAGCTCCTAGTTGCTGTTTAGTCCAAACTTGCTTTTCATAAAATTGCTATGAGAAGTTAGACCTTCTTATAAGGAAAGCACTTACCTTAAGGCACACTGTATCCCAGTTTCATCACCATATGCTGAATACAGGAGCTCCATTTCATCTGATTTCAAATCATGAAATATAGAGTTGTTTTGCATGGAAGGTGCTGTACTAGCACTTGTAAGAAAGGTTACTAGACAGGTAGAAGAAAGAGATGACAAACAATGAACACAAGTGTAAAAGATCAGGGAGGGAGGAGATAAGGAGTGGATAAAAAAAAAAGCTTTTGTTTTCTGAAACAAATACAGAAAATGCAGTGATGGTTTTTCTCCAATTGAAATCAAGAGCAATATCTCAATGACACTTGCAGACTCTAGAATCAATGAAACTATTTTAACCATATAAATTAACAATCTTATCCTACTGGAAAATAAAGGACCAAGTTAATTACTCCACTCCCATGAAAAAAGATTCATCCCCCTGCCAACTTTTATATTTCTGTTTTGGGGTTTTTTTTGTTTTGTTTTGTTTTCTTTCCCCCTGTGTGCCTACTTCACTGTTGTTTGCCAGTCAGTTTCTGCAGAGCAGATTAGAAACTATAAAAATGTCAGGAATAGTAGGAAAAAAAAAAAAAAATCCAGTTTGTGAAATCCTTGGCATATGATATAAAACCACAAATGACCAAAACCTTTTTTTCCTCAACTCTAAGTGCAGTTGCTCAAGAATTTTTTCCTTCAGAGAAAATGGAGTACTATTACTGGAAAGCATCTAGTTTGGCTACAACACTAAGGCAAAACTCCTAATTATGTGATGTTTAATAAGGAAAAAGTGTCAATTTAATTAAAACTGCATTCTGCTGTAAAAGGAACAATTACATATTATACAAATAACCAAATTAACTTTATTTGGAGCCAGGTATAATCTGAAATTATTCTATATGAAGAAATTGCTCAAGTATTTAAATAAGCAAAGTTAAAACATGTTCTTTGGAATTTACCTTTATTTCTTCGTTCATCTTTGAAGCCCAGCGTAGTGAAGCCAGGTAATAATTTGCTTGACAGTGAACTCAGATCCACTGGATGAGTCTCTTCCTCTAATAATTTGATTGAAAAGAAGATAATAATAATTTAGAAAAGTATTTCATGTTTAAAATTTATTTATGGTGAATATATAGATTTGCTCAATGTCTTTTAATCTGTATATTTTTATTAAGTATAGGTAGTGTCATTCAGATCCTCCATTTCAATTTCAAATACATGTTATAAATATGTTTCCATCTTTTGAACACAAGATCTAGGGCTTGTGTAGTTATTTCACTTTCAAAGTATACAGCAGCACCTGAAATTGTTTTACTACCTGACTCATAAACATTCAAAATCCAGATATTGTGAAGTAATTTCTGATGTTGACCAAGTGGTAACTTATCTATAGAAACCCAGACAGCGCATGAAGAATCTTGTTAAGATAATTACCATTATAGCAATGTTTCTTTCTTCTAAAGTTCTGAGAACTGTTAATTAAAACGGCTCAAATAATTTGGAATATGTTTTTAAACTAAAAAAAAAAAAAAAAAATCCCAACAACATTTAGGACACTTCCAGTTATTTTAAATCTCTCTTGCTGTTAGGGAATCTAATGGTAATCATGGGAAAAGAGTACGACAATATAAATTATGTATGGTAGTAGCACAAACAAAAACCCACAGAAAGAACCGAGAACTTAAAGAAAAACAATTAAGCAAAACCTAATTGACTTAAATTCTTAGCTAAATTTCAGTTTTAACTTAGGAAATAAAAAAAAAGGTAAAAGATGATTCTCTACATTTACATAGGATCACAGCACTTTCGTTCCCCTTTATTTTGCCTAGGGTACTTGGAGCAAAAACCTGTCTTCCAAGTTCTCTACAAATTTGTAGCGATATATAAGTGCTTATAATTTTACCTTCTTGCTGTTAGCATCAGTAAGAAAGAGCACCTGAAGAGTGAACACTTGAAAGGTAAAGAGAAATATCTTATATCAGACATACTACATAGAGCTGTTGGGGAAAATGGTTTGGGGGATAATTTATTTAAAAAGTAAAAAACCAAAAACCTCATCAATACTAAACAGGATCTGTATGTACAGTTAAGACCTCAAAATCTGCTAGAACATTCAACATTAGAAACGTTTGCTTGAAAGATTGTGGCACTTACCTTCTGCTTCTGGATCAGATGAATTTACTACACTAAATAATAAAGTTCCATCTCCGTTTTTTTTCAGGTAACCAATCTGTGAATAGAACCACAAAGATACAGAAGCAATCACTCAAAACAGTCCAAACTCAAAGGAAGAGTTGCTTCTATATTTAAAGCTTTTCATATAAATATAAAAAAATAGAACATATAAAAAGCTTTTCTGGCTGTATTTAGATTCTTCACTCCAGTATTCCCTTTTTAATACAGAAAAACTTGAGTGGCAACTATTTATCACTGCCTAGAAAATACTTCAGAAGACTTCAAAGTTCCTTATTCATCTTCCTAAATCAGATCTAAAGGTTGTATCCGAGACAAAAGCAATTCCATAATAATTAGGATGGAGCCAGGCTTTCTGACTGCCAAGCCCAGAAGACTCTTTTTAGAAGCAGAACTCTAACTCCTATCCACAATCCACTGTTTATTTTCAAATCTAGACTGAACCGCTTGTTTCCATAGCTCCCCCACAACCTTCTCTAAATTAGAAGTACTTTTGTGAACACACTATCAAATTCTTAAAGAGGAAGAAGTGCTGTGACAGACCTATCAGTGCACACAATGTGAAAGACAATAGAACCCACTGGGGTGTGTGAAGATAGAGCCAAAACCGATGCAACAAACTAAGCTAATGTCAGAAACTGACTACACACCAATCCTGCAAAAAAGCCTGTAACTTCTCAGCAAAGACAGAAAATGAAAACTATGTTCTCCCTAAAGAAATATTAGTAAATAATTTCAAGTAAATAGAACAACAAATCTGTCTCTTATTTTGTCTTCCCCCCCTTAAAAAGTTTAAAACTCTCTGCATACACAAAGCCAAAGCGAATGTTGGCGTATAGTAAAAACAGAGGTGACAAATGCTGGAAAAAGAATGAACAGAACAATACCTTCTTCATAGCAGAACTTTAAGAAAATGTGTCAGTGCTGCCTAGATTCAGTGGGATCTGCAACAGGCTGTCTAGCTAATTAATGGCCTAGACAACTAAGAGATGCCCACCTAGAACAACTAGACTGCAAAACTGACTGCATCAACACGACAGGCCTTTTGGGTAAAACTAGCAATCAGCAGAAAACTAGATTGCTTCAAATTGCTTTAAAAAAGCCAGTCTATCTTTGGAGATTTCAAATAGCTTTCAATCCTAGCAAGTCTTCTAATTATCCAAAGAAAGAGAAATATACTGAAGAAGCTAAATCTTTTCCCACTGTCCTTTGAGGCTTTACTTTCTAATCCAGTTGAGCCTAAGGTGACTGCATAACAAGGGCCAGTGTCAAAGAAATAGACATTTAAGCTTGAAGACAACTGCTACTGCCAATGCTTCCAAACAAATGTTTCTTCTCCAGCAGTTGTTAAAAAAGCAGGTGGAAAATGCAGGATGTAGGAACATCCTGATTCTTTTTTTATCACATACTGCAGCATGAGACAGAATGAGAAAGGAGGACAAAGTATCATGGTGGATATAAGACTCCACACGATGCAAGAGAGACCACAAAGGTACCTGTAGCATTGACTCTAACCACAGCGTGAAGCCATGAAGGAATCCACCATTATCACACAGCTGAAGAAAACACAGCCCATAAGCAGAGAGCTCTGAGAAAATTGCACTAAGAGGATCACTGAGCTATTATTCCTTCTAAAGTGTCCTTCCTTGTGCTCTTGGAACAGCACAAAAACCAAACACATGGAATCCATTTCAGAATTGCATTCAAGACGATCAAACCCCTGGTTAATGCCGTCTAAAAAATTCCTGAATTCCTTGACTTGCAGGAGGAGGGAAAATCTTAATAACCTTTCAAGCTACACCAAAGGTTTTTTTGGAGGTTGCAACAAGAAGAAGGGCGTGATACTATTTTAATCACTTTGAAGGCTAAGGGTTGCAATTAAAGAAGCCAGATTCAAGACTGAGCAACGAGGAAATTCTCTTGCAGAAAACAGTGGTAAATAGTATGTTTAATGCACAACATTGCATTGAGATCCATTGAGGACACTCTAGAATAGGCTTCAGTGGCAACTAAATGATAAACAACAGTCGTATTGGTATTCCACAAAGCATTCAACAGTCAGAACATAAAATGGAAGGGTGAAGTTTGTTGTGCAGTAGACCTTGCTGTTGGGGAGGTATCGATTGATCCTATCCCGAGCTTCATCTGCTGCGTGTTCCACCAGTGCCAGGACATGTTCTTCAGCAGTGCTATCCGTCAGACTGCACGCATTGCCCTCAGGTTCAAATATGCAACTAAGAAAGAGAAGAGGAGCAGCTGTAGACATTAAAAGCTAAAACAAAACCAAAGGGCTGAATTCTGGGATTGCTAAATAGAGTAAACCAAAAGTCCCACTCCTCTCCCAGTGTCAGCCTACTTCAGATTTAAGCAGAATTATAATCGTGTTATTCAACTGAAGTTTTGCAGCAGAAGCTGACAACTACCAAACTACTGAACTTCCAAAATGTAATTGTTTCTGTACCTTGATGAAAACAAAACAGAGATTGGGACTAAAATCGCATTAATACAAGATGAATGCTGTCTAAGTCCTTAGTCTCCCACATGCATGAATATGCTGTTTTCACAAACTCCAAATAGAAAGATGCAGAAAAAAAATTACGTGATGAGGGAATGGAGACTCTGTAACTCTAATATAAGAAAAAAAAACCACCCTGTAATGGCTGCATTTAGGAGGATTATGTGATTTAGTTGCTTGTAGGACACTGCTCCCAGTCTAATAGGGAGTCCTTTAATTCCTATGTTTGTTAATACTGGCAATTAGTATTCCTAATCGGTATCAATCACGCCATTCCTTCTCATTGAAATTACAGAATTTAACATTTATCTTTCAGTGGATCCCTTTTCATTAAAGCACCAGAATAATAAAGGATAACAAATAAGCATACCTAAGATAGAACAGGACATATCTTAGCTTTTATATAAAATCAGAGAAAGGTGGGAAGTGTGAAGATATCAGTAGGATATGGCAGTCTTCATCATATTATATATTTAAAATAAACTTTGTACATCAAAATCTTTCAGGGCATTATATGGACATTAGACACCAGGGCCAAACACCTTAGGTAATGGGTAGAGCATCTCCTCACACCAAATCCATTTCTCTCTCCTGGGGTATCTTCTTCCATTTGCTTAGCTAAGAATTTCTCTCTGTATAGAGATTCAGATCCGATACACAAGAAAGTTTTGCTATTAAAGACAATAAAAAGATCACAGGATCATACTATTATGAGACAAATGTGTTATACGATTTTTGTTTCATTGAAAGGTTCAGAAATTGTGCACACAGCAGGAAACACCTCAACAACTAGCACTTTCTATCGCAGTCTACAGAATACTTAACGGACAGGAATTTTGAGAGAATGTTCAGAAGGTTGCAACATCCTGGACAGAATTTCCAAAAACTACTTAGATATAAGGATGTCCAAGTGATCCAGTCACTTTTAAACTACAGTATAAAAGTTTAAACTGCTTTAACACTTTGCAAACATTGACTTCAACTCTGTTTTTAACTGTGTAACATGAAAGCAAAAGTATCTGTGATTCTCCCCCCAAAGCTCTTACTGTACATCAAAAAGACTAGCATCCATCCTACTGATGCCAAAATACAAGTGTTTAAAAGGTCATTAATTTAAAAAAAAACAAATTCATTCCAATGACTAAAGGTACATAAATGTTGAGAAGAACAGGAAATTTAGACCGCAACTAATTGCAAGGAAACTGGTATTAGGATAAAATTAAAAGGTCAGTTATTTGTAATTATCTGAGCTGTATGTTAAGGTAGATAGTAAAGTCAAAGCAGTGCTATATTGCTTGGCAGTCTCAACTTCTTGCTCTGTTAGCTATGTGTATCTGAAGATGAACACACAGAAAGTGGCAAAGTATAATGTTACTCCTGTAATGGAGTTTACATAAGAATTAATCAGAAGAGAAAGTCTATTATTCTAGGCACCGTAGAAAGCAAATCATCATATCTTAAGAAAAATCCAGCCAAACCAAAACCAAACCACCTTCCCCCAATCAAGTCTTGTTTATAAAAACGCACTCTCAGGTAATTCTTAAACAAATAAAAAGTTACTCTTTGATAATTCTCCACGATAGAGCAACAGGTGTATCTCTGAATAGTTCCAGCCAAAGAAATTACTCAGTTTAAAATTATTTCTGAAGATACATGCTGCAGTCTCTTATTTCCATGAATCACAGAATCACCTAGGTTGGAAGGGACCTTTTAAGATCATCTAGTCCAACCAAAACAATGAAACAACTACATTAAAATACTTCCACCAGACATTAAGCAGGATTACAAAAATGCTTGAAGAGTAACAAAAAAAACATGTGGCCGATTAGAACCACTTTAAAAAAAAAAAAGTTCACTTTTAACAAAAATTGAGAGCACATGAACTTGAAATATCAATTCATATTTCACTATTTTTTTAATTCAGATGATCAGATTATTTAAGATATGACTAGTAATGCTGTTACTGTTTTATCTTCACAAAATTCCAGTTGATAAAATGCTCTACAATTTAAATTCGACACCTATCCTAGGACGTCTATGTAAGAGCACTGAACAACATAATTTGCTTGTAAATCACAGATTCTGCTAAAATCATAAAATAGAAAATAAAAAAAATAGGTTTTAGCTATGAAAACACAACTTTGTGACACAGGAGTGCGTATTAACTGGAAGACAGTTACTGCACTAGCAATAGCTTTTTCAAAGTAGTTTAAGATTTAATTTGGAAGATGTTATCATCTGCTCCAGAAATAATCTCCAGTACCTCTATATCCAGATAAAACTGGATTAAATAAAAAATTAAATACATTTTAATTAAATAAATTAATTAAAAAATTAAATAAAATCCTTTACTGATCTGGGGCCACTTTGCTCTCCCAGAAAGATCCTGTTTCAATTTTGATACAGTCAATCATTTGGGGGGAGAGAGGAAGAAATAAAGAAAAGAACGACAAAACACATTTGAATTTATGACTATGTTAAAGATGAAAGAAACATTTCAAACCTTCATGGGAAGAAACTACACATTATTTGATGTAAAGAAGGCTAAAACCATGTTACACATTAACTGCAAGCATTTTATCAAATATGCAGTCATTCTTTGAATTGTTTGTTTCAAGTTGGGAATCGCTGGGTTATTACACTACTTCTATAAATATAGAAATTAATAAAACTGCCCGTTTATCCACAAGGAGAGAGGAGGTTTTTTTCCCCTCAATTCTTTGCTGCTGCCTAATACTACAAAAACTGCAACAAGCCAGTAAGCATGCCCATTAAAACCTTTACCTAATAACTTCCTTATTTTGCTTTTTGGATTTCTTGGTAGTCTCTGCTTGTACAGGAACAACTTCAGGGACAGGTTCCTCAACTGCTGTATCTTCATCACCCAAAAGAGCTGCCTGCTGAGAAAAATCCATGTCCTGCATAAACGACATGCTGCGCTTCAAAGCTAACAGCCGTTCCTAGAATCAGAAAGGACAGAGCGGCAGGGACTTAACCTTTCCCTCATAGCCAAGATGCTATGATTATGGGATGGGATGGGAATGGCCATGGCCTTATTTTTGTTCTGAATGCCTCGTTTTCCAATGGCGATGCAACATGATTTGGTCATGGTAGCATGGCATCAGAATTTCTGCAGCCCAACTATCAAGAGAGAAACAAACAAACAAAAAAACTGCATATGCAAAGACAACTGCCCGTTTTACACAACACTTACCATAACTGCAACACATGCACGTACACACACACACACACACACACAGAGCAGCTGACCAAAATAACTTCATTTTACAAGCCAACAACTGTATCTGAGTAAAAAAATGTGCTTGCACGCACGCGTTTGTGAAAAGGCTGAAACCTCCCCTGCACCCACCACCTCCTAAACTGAAAAAGCTTTCTTGTTCATGCAGAAATAAAACTTAAATAAGATCCTGTTTTAAAGTTTCAAGCAGAAGCAATGCTTTACAGTTGGGTTTTATATTCATGGATCTTAATTGCTTCCACAGAAGCCAGTGGAAGAAGGTCCTACAGACTTCAGTGGTGCAAATGAGGTTGAGAAATAAGAGTAGTTATAACAAGAATGGTATCAAGTCTAACAGGCACTGCTATCACTAATCACAAATGGATGAATCAACATTTATCACTGTTATTAATTATGTTCCCTTTAAGTGTGAGCAAAAAAAAAAAACCCCAAACAGTTTCTGTGTTTTGTTTTTAATAGGTTTCTTACTTTGCTCATCATCTTAAAGCCTGTGTGCAGAATCTTCTTGGCTAGCTTGTAGTAAACAGTATCTGGTCTGTTGTAAGTCATTGCATTGTCACACATCAGTTTAAAATCTGCCTGTAAAATACAAAACAAAAGAATAATTAAAATTTTGAACTCCTTTGTTAAACGACTGGAAGATACTGTTCCATCGTGGCAGCTCTGTGAAGAACAAAATAATACCTTAGCAACAGGCCCATGGATGAAATGCAAGCAAAAAGGTAACACATAATTGCAAAGGTTTGAACCCTTTCTGCTTCCTCAAGTTTTGTTTGGAATTGACTTTTTGGTTATAAAAAAACCCAACCTTTTCCCTTAATGCCAAATACAACATTTCCTCCTTGTGCAAATAGACCACACAGAAGAAACTCAGGAAGGCACCACACTAAATACTTTTGGGGGGTTTTCCCACCTGCAAAATCAGAACTGAATTGAGAAATGCAAGGACATCTGAAAGATACAAAGTGTTTTACATATAATTTTAATTCTAGTAATTTAACCAATTCTTCAGTCACTTGCACTTTAAATAAAAAGAAAACCAAAAAAAAGAGCACAACAAACAGCCTTCTAGATGCTCACTGTGTGCAACAAAAGAATGTAATTTCATGTTCTCCTTCAAATGGTTATCTGTCATAAATAATTTCAAGTAATTCTTGCTAATGCAACACACTCTGCTGTAAACAGAGCCAAAAAGAAATTTGTTGAAGATTACAAAAGCTTTTTTAGGGTGCCTTTTTTCCAGTCACATGCTAGTGATCTGTAAAGCACAGAAAACATTATTAGAAGCTTCATGAAACATTGAATTCAAAAGGATATTATATTCCTCTGGAAATCTCTGAAGTTGGCAAACCAATAACCAAGAATCATGCAGTAGTCTTTCCAGGCACTTCCCAAATTGGAAGGTGACATGGAAAAGCAAGCTATGAGCTGAGAAGCAGATAAAGAAGTCCCTGTGAGCTATGTATTTAGTGATGACCTTTGAAGTGCTGCAGAAAAGGACAGAGTCTTTTGCTTGTCCAACTTTGAAGTAGACCCTTTTTTCAGCAGCAAAACTGAGGAGTTTTCTGCAGCAATTTCCCCTCTCCTAAACGCAGCAAATGGTTCTGGTGGCATCTATACTTAAGGCAGGTGATTTATTGGCTTGTGACTCGCCTCAGGTAGCTATCATAGGGATATCAAAAATGAAAGATAACCCTTTGAGCAGGCTTTGTTTTAGAGGTTAAAAAGCTATAGACTTAATTTCTGTATCACACAGGATTACAAAGACATAGCATAATTAGGGACACTCGTATGTCTAGAGAGGGAGTCCAACCTCTTTGTAAGATTGACAGACTTCTCGCAACCATTTATTGCCCCTCAGAGTACCAGCAGAAACCAATTCCTCCAGGACAAAAAAAAATAATGTGTCAGCCTAAACAATAGTGAAATCTTCCTTTTTTGAGAGGCTTTTGTGGTTGTTTTTTGGGTTGCTATCCTGCCAGTTTCATTATTGCAACTTCGCATGTAACCAAGTAGAGCCACAGAGCTCCCATTCAAGCTGCCTTTTTAAGTTGCTGAGTAAGACAAGCTTCCTTCTTTACTATTTCCTATAAATCTCTATACCTTTTTGGAAAAATAAAGCCTACATAACAAAACAGAACAATCTTTGCCAAAGCACCTATAGGAAATATAAGCCATTCCCTGCTCACCATGCTGGACTTTTCACAAGTAATTAACACCGAGAAGCAAGCCAATGCTCTCTGCTAAGTCTACTGTTAACCCCTCTAGAAAACACTGAAGACAGCTAATAGAATTTCATTAATTGGTTAATTAAAACTCCTTTCCTCCCATAAGCTAGCAATATTATTCTCACTGCACTATGTATAACACCACAATGCATCCCATAAAGCATTGCAGCAACAGCAATACATAAAACAGCTAAGTCCTAAGGCAAGTTGCTTATAAAGTTGCAAAGGAAGAGTTCCATATGAAGTTATGTAGAAATTAGTATAATTAAAGATAAAAAATAAATAGCTGTTACTGAATCTTATACAAAATCACAGAACTACAAAATGATATGGGGTTGGAAGGGACCTCTGGAGATCACCTCATCCAACCCTCCTGCCAAAGCAGGTCCCTCTAGAGCTGGACAGGAACTTGTCCAGGTGGGTTTGGAATGTCTCCAGAGAAGGAGACTCCACCACCTCTCTGGGCAGCCTCTTCCAGGGCTCCGCCACCCTCAAATTGAAGTTTCTCTTCATGTTCTCTTCCTGTGTTCAAGTTTGTGCCTGTTCCCTCTCGTGCTGTCACTGGGCATCACTAAAAAAGACTGGCCCCATCCTCCTGACACCCTCCCTCCCTTTAAGTGTTTACAGGCATTGATCAGATCCTCCTCAGTCTTCTCTTCTCCAGACAAAGACAACCCAAGTCCCTCAGCCTCTCCTCTCCTAAGAGAGATAGCTCCAGGTCCCTAATGCTTCATTATATCCAGGTTTTTTTGCAGAATTGTCAAAATTAGCCTTTTAATCAATCTAACCAGGTCTAGAAAAAAAAAAGGAGCTCCAGGTTCTTCAACCACTTAAGTGTTTGTGATAATCTTACTCGTGTTTATGTCTAGCAGCATGAGTTCCATAGAATCTTTGAGCATGTTCTTGGTTTCCACAGTAATTTGTAGTGGGAATCTGACAAATGCAGAGCTTCCACAGTGAAAAACGAAACAAGAAACCCATTCTAACACACAGGATATACGAAAGTGCTCAGTTATGAAAAAAAGGATATTAAAATAACTGCCAGAAACACTTCCATAGTTAAAAACAATCTTCAGTTTCTTACTAAAGAGTTCTGAAATAACTAAATCTCTGTCAAATTCACCTTGAATTCAGTGACTGATTTGTATTCATTAGCTGCAATTTTTTCCTTCATCGTACCAAAATCCATGGGGTGCTTTATTATCATGGAATATCCAGGAGCAATGGCATCCGTGACTGGAAAAGCAAAAAACCCATGAGGATCTTTCCTAAAAATAAAAACAATACATTTAGATTTATATCAGCAAACAAAATTATCATCAATTAATAAAAAGAACAGTATACTACTTAAAAAGAAAAAACACTAGAAGTACTCTCATAAAACAGAAGCATATTTGAAAATTTTCCTGATAAAGGCAAGAATTTTGATTACACAGATGTAGACTTTTTGAAAAAAAAAAAGAAAAAAGGAAATTGAAGTATTTTATTTGTTGTTCTGAGCTGTTTGTTGTAGTGTAGTTGTTGTTTTGGTTTTTAACATGATGTACAGGGTTAAGATCTTACAGAAAATAATAAAAAGCCTGACCAAATTAAGAGTTTTATCAAGTAAGCAGGTATAAACTTGCTTTGATATCTACAGAGGACACATAATAAAACAAAATTTTGTAAGAACAATTCAGACATTTAAATTATTAAAATTCATAACTGGTTTTCAATTCCTAATCTAAATCATTAGTATTTTATAAATTCACAATGGCAACGTAGCCTCTGTCCAAAACACCTCCCTGCCAAGAGCTAGAATTGCATAGTTGGTAATAACTTTTCTCAACTAATCTTTAAAAAGGGCCTGACATGGTTGCAAACGTTACCAAACATACCACAGCCATTCTTTAGGCACTCTTTTCAAACAGAAAAACAGTAAAAGAAGTTGTGAAGTAACATATATAAATAGGTACTAGACACTGTAGATCAAGTATGCTTTATACCTTTGAAGCTGGCGAAGGAAGTGTTCCAGTAATTGCTGGATTGGTGTGCTCTCATTTTCAGCTGCAGTTTGAGACAGAAACACAGGAAAGTGCAATGAAACAGACTGTAGGTGTGTTTAGTATTTATATTTTTAAATAAATAAAGAGAAAATCTTAACTACAAGGACAGCTTGTATCAACCTGAAGGTCAGTGAGACATGGATTTCAAAGCTGAAGAACATCAGATTTCTAAGCATACAGCATGTGCTGTTTCTTCTCCTCTACTACTCACTGAGTTTCAATCACACTAAAATTAGTAGACTTTAAATCAGATGTAATGCTAAGTCATAAGAAAATGTATTAAGGTAAAAGTAAGGTGTTTGGATTTTTACAGGAAAAGAATACTGCAGCTGGGAAATCCACATTCTTATAATATGTTATCTGTGCAATTTTAATGATTTTTTTTTTTTTACTGTAACACCCACGCACTTAGCTTCTCTGAATCTTTTCAATCAAAAAGAAAAGTGACAAATAGTTGCAGATTTGCTGGCAAGAGATGTACCGATTACAGTTTCACTTCCTGTACAGATTAAGCAATAAACACTGCGTGCTAATTACCCGTTCCGTGCACATACTTCAGAGACACTGGCTTTAATGTGATGTTTTAAAATCAAAAGCAGCAGCATGCTGCAATCTAGAATTAAAACTCCAACTCCTCATGATAATAGAGAGATACTTCCTTTCTTAACGAGAACGGATAATTAATATGCTTTTGAATTTTGATTTTTCAGACAGCAGAAAGTTGGAAAAAATTAAGTCCCCAGATTTTAGTAAATCCTTGTGGAAATTTTACCTTTTGACAAAAGCTTTGTTATACATACTTCCAAATACACCCAAGATGATCTAATTTTGCACACTTCTCACCTGGTTGAGTTCTGCAAGCTCTGACAGGACGATCTGGAGGAGGTTCAACCTCCACTTTTTTCCCAGGATCAAAGTCATCAGTTTCTCCTTCCGTGTCACACTGTTCCTTCTCCCTTTTCCTCTTTTTCTCTTCCTAGCACAGCAGGAAGATGACAGATTTTAGAAGAATGTACTTGGAATGTGCAACCCCACATACTAAAAGGTTACAGACTGTGATTTTTTGTTTGGAATACTCAATCTATATCTGAGTCATAATATGATTTAAACAATAGTGCATACACTATCACTGTTTCAATTTTCTTCTCTGATTAAAATTAATACTGCTCACTTTTTGCTTCCTTGCATTTAATAGACTACTGTTCTATCATTAGTTACTGTACTTTTACTGAAAAGAATGTTAAACTCTGAAGCTATTTGTATGTAAAATCATATGATAATAAGCTACACCAGAGAGCAAAAGAAGTTAAGTTACTATTCAGTAAAGACCAGTCTGTAGCTCTGCTTTGATCCATGTGTTTTTGCTGTTTGGTGCACTAAACCAAACAGACACTTGTAATAAAGACATTTCAATCCCCACCCATACTCTAAACTGGAACATTTGAAAATGTTTGT
>BJBW01018631.1:0-20514 GCA_004320125.1 Scolopax mira | reverse complement strand
TGGTGGCTCTCCTCTGGACACGCTCCAGCACTTCCATGTGCTTCTTGTAGTGAGGGGCCCAGAACTGAACACAGCCCTCAAAGTGAGGCCTCACCAGTAGCCAAAAGAGAGGCACCATCACTGTCCTGCTCCTGCTGGCTGTACTGGTCCTGATACAGGCCAGGATGCCATTGGCCTTCTTGACCACTGGGGCACACTGCTAGCCCCGTCACCCTCTTGCAGGCCTTTCTCTCTCACCCCTTCACCCCACTGGGGCTTCTTCCCCCCTCTCATCCCCTCACAGGCCTTCCTCCTGCCCCAAGCTCCGTCACCCCCTCACAGGTCTTTTCTCCTCATCCCACCGGCCTCCCCGCTCCCGTCACCTCCTCACGGGTGCATCTACTGGAAACCCCGCCATCCCCTCACAGGCCTTCTTACCCCCCACCATCACTCCACGAGCCCGGACCCTTCCCCCCGCCGTACCGCCTGCAACAGGGTCCCCGGCGCGGGCTGTCCTCCGGCGCCACCGCCGGTGCCCGGCGCCCCAGGCAGCTCATGGCGGGGCCGTTTGGCCGCTACGGGGACGAGCGGAAGGTCGGGGGCGGGGGCGGCCCCCGGGGCGGGAGGGGGCGTGGGCGTGGGTCCGGGTCCAGGTCCGGGTCCGGGGGCAGGGGCCGGAGCGGGGCCGGGGCCGCCACCCGGGACCTTCCGCTTGTGCTGCTCGATCATCGCCGCCGGCCGCGCGCGCCCTCCCGCTCCGCCCCGCCCTCCCGCTCCGCCATTGGCCAGCGGCCCCACTTCCCACCGCGTCAATTGGTGGAGAGCGGGCGGATGGCCCGCCTTTCGCAGTCGTACTTCCTGCGCGCGGGTGACAGCCTGCCAGGCGCCGGGTGCCGGCGGGCGTTCCTCACGCGGATTGGCTGATGGCGCCCGGAAGTCGGGCTTAGCCCAGCACAAATAGCACTGATTGGCTAGAGTCCGCCACTTGCGATCATCGCGCCTGGCGATTGGTGGAGTGAAGAGGCGCTGCAAGGTGAAGGGGGGGTGTAGAGGGAGCAAAATGGCGACGACTGAAGGGGGCGAGTGATGGCAGCGGTTGGGGACTGTCGCGTCGGGTGCTGACGGACCCCAGCTTCCCCGCGACCACCAGGCTGGGGCCCTCTGGTCTCGCTTCCCCATGTCAGGCCTGCGCCGGGCACTGGCACTGCGGCTTCCGACCCTGGGCCTGCCCCCGCACCCCCTCAGCCGGTGAGAGTCGCTGGATCCCGCGGACTGAGGGTAGGGAGCGTCGGGGCGTCTATGACCGGTGCTGGGGGGGTCGGTGCCGGGCCGTAACCTAAGTCTAGACTAATTCTTCGCCGTTGGCTGTTCATCGGCCCGTACGCAGAGGGTTTCCTTTGTTAATTTGGATGTTTCTTTCTAAGGTATCGCTCTACTCTCGGGTGGCCGCGGTGCGGTAGCCCCGGGGGCGCCGGTTGGACTCTGGGAGAGTCTGTCGCCCGGGGCAGCGGGGATGGAGCCGCTGCCCGAGCTCTACGCCATCTTCCAGGGAGAGGTGTGTGAGGCTGCTGCCCGTCGCGGCCTGTGGCATGCTGCTTTCCCTCTTTATTTTGTTGTCTTAGGCTCTGCTTTGCTCAGTGGCAGTTTGTGTAACTGACGGTTGTGTTCCACATACACACAAACATATATACCTGTATCTATGTGCTTATGTATATACTTATATATCTAAATATAAAATGCTTCTCGCACTTGTGTTGGAGTGATTGGCTGACAACATGTACCCCAGAGATGTCAAGCATTGCAGTGTCTAACCTGCCTTGAAATTTAAAACTGAAAGAAAGCAGAAACTGCATAGTCTTTTTGTGCAAGTTCTTGTGCTGTCTCTGGAGGGGTTCAAGTCCAAGTTGGAGGGGGCTTGGAGCAACCTGGTGTGGTGGGAGGTGTCCCTGCCCAGGGCAGGGGTGGCACTGGGTGGGCTTTAAGGTCCCTTCCAACCCAAACCATTTATTTTCTTTACATTTGTGGCACAGACCATCTCCGTCATCACAGAGCACAGGCCCAAGGTCTTTCTCTCTCTGGGTCTCATCCCCTGTAGTGGCGTGCAAGTTCAGGGTCCCCATGTCCAGCAGACCCAGCTTGTACCTTGCTCTGAGAGAAGATCAATGAAATTCAAAGTTTATAGGAGGTGCCAAGACCTTCCTCTTCCAAAGTCCCTTTCTGCTGTCAGAAGGACATCCGTCATAGAAACACCACAAACTCCAAACCACCACCATCAAAACTGCAGAAATGTGATGCAAAACCCACCAAACCCAAATGAAAACCAGGAATCTCAGCCCACATAGAACTGAGGGAGCAGCTGGGGGGATGGTGAGGTCCACCCTGGGTTGTCCTCCACTCTCATTGCTCCTACTCTGAGGGAGGCAGGTCTAGATGAATGAGGGCATGGTATTCTTTAGCAAAGAGTAAGATAAAAATGATGGGAGAAAGCAGCTGTAGCTCATATTTGTTATTAACCCGGGACATTAGAAGTCCACACCACTGGGCTGGGCACATTGTCCTCGCCTTAAGCTGGAAAGTCCTTCTACTGAAGTTGGTGGAGATGGCAGGAATCCTCACTGTGGTGGGGAGGGCTTTTATTTACTTTGAGTATCTCTGTCTGTTGCGTAGGTGTTTTAATTACCCCTCCGTGGGTCTTCAGTGATGGTCTGAGCTGCTGTGGGCCAGGAGACGCCCTCGCAGGTGGTGTTTTCTGGGTCTGGGTTGTACAAAGCTCTGGGTGAGTCTGGGACAGGCTGGACATCTTCATTAACTGGTGACATTAGCCAAGTGCCGTGGAGACAGAGGCAGGAGGAGAACGTTCCACGCTGCAGGAGCTCACACACTGTCAGGTCCTCTCTTTCTGCTCTTTTTTCAGAAGTAAGGTTTTAGAGTTCTTCTTTAAAGGCGGGGCGGAGGAAATAAAAGAGGAACCATCTGAGTTTAATTACCAGGATAAATATACTCGTGGTGACATAATCTTTGACCTGCGGCAGACAGGAAATCAAACCCAACAATTCATCCAGATGCTCGGATCCAGCCTAATGGTTAGTAACAAGAACTGAAATAAAAGCAGAAGAAGATCATTCCCCCCACTCCCCGCCCCCGGTTTGGCTCCTGGTGTGTGGAGGGAGGTGTTGGAGCTCCTGCCAGCCTGCCCTGCCTTCGGGAAGGAGAGGAATAGCATCGGGGGTCCTGCAGTCGCCACTAGTCCAGAGAAAGCCCCTTGAGCCAGAGTTCCAGCGAGTGGAGTCATCGCAGAAGAGTTTCTGTACCAAAAAAAAAAAAAAAATCCTCATTAATTCTTGGCATTCATGTCTGTGTGAAGAAATTTGCATCTGTTGAAGGGAAGGGATCTAAATCTAGGGCAGAATCCCATCTGCGCCGGAGATATTTTCTCTGCGCTGCAGCTCTCGATTGCGCATTCTGTACCTGTTCCTCAGCCTGGTGGGGAATGGCCACGGGTGGAAGCTCTGCATGTTGCTGATGGTCCCACAGATTAGCAATTAACAATGTATGTCGGGTGGTGGGCTGTGTCAAGGAGCAGGAGGGCTGTGGCAAGGAGCACGAAGCTCAGGGCTGGGGCTGTGTCCCATGAGTGAGAGTTGTCTTGGCTTTTGGGAAGAGAACAGGGCAGGTTCCTCTGCCTTTGCTTACTTGGTGGGTCACTTGGTGGGTCATTGGTGGGTCATTGGTATGAAAATCCTCCAAGTGAACATCTCCAGACTTCAAGATAGTCATTTTCCTGGCTGTGGGCAGGTAGTGCAATATGGGATGTCTGCAGCCCTTGTTGGGTTTCTGTGGGTCTTCAGAGAAGAAGTGAGTGTTGTTTCCACCTCGGACCTTCCCTTTGGTGGCCGCATTGCTCTGCAGAGCAGGGGTTCGGTTAGGTGCAGGTAGTGGGGTGTAGATGAGAGCATCCCTCAGCCCAAGGAGGCTCCATCCAGGAGGTGGATCCCAGGGAGATGGACCCAGCTCCAGGCTCCTGTGCATTTCAGGGTATCCTTGCTCCCCAATTCTGTTTCTCCCTGCTTCCCAAGCGGCTGGAAATGCCAAATTCTGCCTTTGTGGTCATCTTTTATTAGTTAAAGGAAACTAATTTGCTACAGCTGACAAAGCTCTGGCAGATGTTTAAAGGCATCCTGAAATGTAAGGAGTTGAGACATCGGGCACCGAGGAAGATTCTTCTATCAGTTGCATGATAAAGATCTAATTATTCTACTTACTTAAAATTTAAAGGAAAATAATGTATGCAGTCAGTAGTGGCTTAAAACTGAGATAAGTCATTGTAGGAACGATCTCTGGATGGCTGGAAATGACTTTAAAATCTTTTTATTGCAGCATTTTTCATATTTAATGACATTAATGTATGACAATACACCGGTGCGATGTGGGGACAACCTTCTCCAGCCACCGCTGGCGGTGCTTCCCCACTTCCCAGTTCAGATTCATTGCAGGGCTCCCAGTTGACGATTGAATGGCTCTTTTTTTGTCCCATGAAGGGAGATTTGGAAGATAAATGTGTCCCTGAGCTCGAGGTCTGTGTGTGGGCAGTCAGCCTGTCCGTGGGGACAGTCCCTGGCTGGCCCCATTCCCTCCAGGAGCAGACGGACCATATCCCACATCTGAAGGGCTGGTGGGGGCTTGGGGCCACCCCCATGACATGGGGAGCAGACAAATGGTGTCCCAGTCCTGTGTCCCTCCTCAGGGTCTGCTCCCCAAAACCTGGCTCCTGTGATCCCACCACTCGTTGGGCTCTGGCAAAACTAGATCATGTTTCCCACAAACCTGAAATGCGTCTGGAGCGCCCTGAGCTGATTTATACATTCAGAAAAAAAAAAAGCAGTTTGACTGAATTCTGCTTTGAATTTTGGGGTTTCTTTCATCTCGGGCGCTCCTGGAAAAATGAAAGCAAAGGGAAGAAATTGCTGCAGCCTGAGAGTCGGGGGCTTTCCGTGGGCAGGGGGGTTCGACACCGGTTCTGCTCCCGGAGAGGTCCCGTGGGTGAGGGGGATGTGGAGCTGGAATCACTGCCTGCCACTCAGGGCACCCCCACTCCGTTTGTGTAATTAAAGTGAGAAAATCTGCAAGTACATTCTTAATGCCAGAGAGTGAGCCAGTGAGTCAGAATAAAACAAGTCTGTTATGATTTGTTCATGTGTTTGTTATTAATCCTTATTATTATTAATAATGATGGTGATGTAGTTAATCGCTGATTTTAAAAGCTACACCTCTTTTTTAAACACAATGAGTAGCGTGGATTAGACAAGTAACTGCACGGTAGCATCAGCAATAAACAGGGTAATCCCCCAAATGGAAAGAAGGAGGAAAACGGTGGAGTGTGAGGACATGGGAGCCGTGTCTCTGCCCTTTCCCACCAAATCTCACACTCAGTACAGGAGCTGCTTGGAGCAGGTACCAGCAAGGTGGGTACCCAGGGATGTTTCTCCAGATATTGCTCCTGCTTCCTGCACCAAGCATCCGTGCCTAAGGATTGCATCTCGCCTTTAACACTTGTTGGTGGATTTTTCCCCTCTGCAAGTGCTTTTGGAGCCAGTGCCAGGCTCTGGGCTCTGGAGCACTTCTGAAATTACCAGGTTTGCTTTGATCCTGGCATCTGATAATTATCCGTGAGGCTGCATCGTTCCTGTGTTATGGGCAATGACGACGGGTTGTTCCCCACTGACTCCCTCCGCGCCACTCCGACTTCCTTGGGAGTGTTGGGATAGTTCTGGGAAGGAAGAGCCTGGAGTTTCCATGTCCCCTGGAAGCTTCTCACCTTCTCCCTCTGCCTCGGTGAGCGTGTGCAGTCATTGCTGGGAACCAGTTTGGATTGGCTTCATTCCTGGTTGGGGACTGGAGCGGGAGCTAAGGATGCTGTAACCCAGAGGCTTTCCCCACTGCGGTTGTTGTCCCGAATCAAAGATTAGGAAAGCCTTCTCCAGGCTGCAAAGGTGCCACTGGCAAGTGTGAGCCCAGCTCCAGTTCTCTCCATCAGCCTTCTTTTTCCTGGAGATTGTATTTACCCCAGCAGTCAATCTTCACCCATGAATTTCTCTTTCTTCCCCCTGAGGAGTTGCTCTTTGCGTAGGAAATGTCAGGATTTGCACATGGCTGCACGTCCATCACCTTAGTTTTCTTTCTGTCTCCCTGTCAGCAGATTTTTTTAAGCTTTCTTCCTCCATTTTCGGGCCCGAGTGCGATAGTTGGAAAAGCAGCAGGGTTGCTGTGCCTGCCCAGAGGTTTCCTTAGCCAGCGAGCCCGTGTCCCGTGGTCTCTGTTCTCACCTGTAAGTCGGTGTAAATCAGGAGCAAATCCCTGGATGCTGCAGCCTGGTCCTTCTCTCCCGGCTGCTTTTAATCTGTAAATTCGGGGAACAGAACAAACACTGTGTTTTTCCACCCCCAAACACCATGCTGGTGGCTGGGGCTGCTGGGGGCCACCCGCATGGCTTTGCAGGGGACCCCGCAGCCCCCCAGTATGGATGGAAATTCTCCTGCTGGTCCTGGGGCAGCACCATGGCCACCCTTGCCCGATGGCAGCAGTTCCCGCATTGCTGTGAAGAGTTTCTTGACCATAATCATTATCCTGTCATTGCTTATTCAGTTCCACATCTGCAAGAACATACGTGTACTTCCCATGGCAGCCCGTCTCCTCCTCTCCCTTTCCTGTGCTCGGCTCCTGGAGCAGGTTTCTTCTTAAAGAAAATAAGTAGGAATCTCAGGAAAGAGCTGAAATGTGGTTTTCATTTACCGTGACGTAGAAGTGACAGACTTAAAGATTTCCCTTTGTGTTTATTCTGTGTACTTACTTAACTGAATTCAAGGTTGCTTTACCAGTTAGGGGTTACAATTAAAATAATTAACGCCTCTGTTCTGAGGAAAGTTCCGAAAGGCTGCATTTTCCTCAAATAATTTGGAGGGCTTTCAGAAAGCTCAGCTGCGGAAGAGAAGAGAGGCACCATTCTTAAATGAAGCGCAGTGGGAATTAATACATTTTGCTGATGCCTACCAATGTTCAGATCCATTAAAAGTCCGTGTGGAGTGAAGTGCATGGAAAAAAGAAAATCCAGAAAAGCCTCTGGTTGTGGGTGGATCGTTCTGTCCCCGTGGGGTGCCACGGGAGATGGAGGTGCCTCATGGACAGGGCTGGGACCGGCGTTCCTGGTCCATCCATCACCTTTTCCCTGTGTTACTCACACGTGTGTTGTCTGATGGGTGTCTGCTCTGCAGAACTTAAAACCAGCTGTGTTTGGATATTTCCATCCCCCTTTTTTTAATATTTTTTTCTTAAATAGCCTTGCGATTGATGAGAGCTGTTTCTCTTTGCAGGTATAACACCTTGCCGAGCCGAAGAACGTTAAAAAATTCCAGATTAGTGAGTAAAAAAGATGACGTCCACGTCTGCATCATGTGTTTACGGGCCATAATGAATTACCAGGTATTTCCCTTTTCCTTCTGTTGGACCCCAACCACTGCTGGGAGGGGGGAGGAAAAGGTTAGCTGTGAATTGTTAAGGAAAAACTGACACAAAGGTTAAAATTCTTACTTATTCTTAGGCAGGGAAGCTGGGAAGTGGGGTGCTAAACATCCAGGCAGATGACTTGGTATAAATTCAGAGTTTGTTTGGCTTCCAGCATTGTGAAAGTCTGCCGCCAGGTCTGGTCAGAGATATGTCATTTCTTGGATTTTAAAAATAATAGTTTCAGTCTCAAAAGTGAAATGATGTTTTCCCCTTCTCTTTCCAGTACGGGTTCAATATGGTCATGTCGCACCCACATGCCGTTAACGAAATTGCACTAAGCTTGAACAACAAGAACCCCAGGTAGGCTGCCCTTGCTTTTAGAGAGTTTAAGTAGTAGGTAAGTACATGGAAAAGGATTTTCAGGGGTAGGTTTGTGTTCAAACCTGTAGCAAAAAATCCGCCTTCATCCTGAACCAGATTAAATCTGGTTTGTGGTGCAAATTGATGAGCTATGTCCATCTAGTTGTGTCTCTTCAGCTGGAAGTTCCCTGCTTAAGCCCTGTGGCAGCGGAGCCTGGGATTTTCCCAGAGAGTCAGAAAATTGTCTTAACTGGGGTGTCCTTAGCTTTATGTTTCTTTGAGAGAGTGTTCTGTTCTCGCTGTGGGTTGGGTTGCTGGTCACCCACAGCAATAGTGGAGCTGGTGGCTGTGTCCCCTCCTCTCCCAGCACACATTTGTCACCCTGGCAAGCCACTTCCAGCACAGCCTGGAGCTCTTGCATATCTAACAGAACCAGATCTGACATCACAGGGTCTGCAAGGAAAGGTAAAACCAGGGGCTGAGGCAAAACTCAACAGCACTAAAAAAATATATACATATAGCCTTTGCTTAGGCAAAAGCCTTTGCTTTGCCTTATAGTGCACCGCTTGAAATCTTGGTACCTTGGTACCTTGATGGAACCTGGTGCTTCATTCCTTGCTTTTCTTTAGCTCTTGGTCAGCAAACCTGACATGGGAAGGCTATGAGGAGCTCATTTTTTTTTAACCACTTTTGGTGTCCTGTGCCTGGAAATCAGGTGATCAAGAGAAAGTTTTCATTTGTGAAATAGGTGGGTTATTTATTATAAAGAAAAAAAGGCTTTCAAATGTGGCTAAAAAAATCTGAAACAAAAACGTAATGTTAGTGCTGGTCAAAACCTAATTTCTTTTTGTCTTAGCCCCACCATGACTTTGGAAGAAGCCAGAGGTTGGAGCATTCAGGGTTGTCTGAGACGTGCTAAAAGGGGAAACAGCAGCTCTGGGCGATGCTGCAGGGTGGAGGATGGACATAGGGACTCCATCTCCACCAGTTGTCCCCAAACAGATGCCACCGACACAGCTGTAGCTCTCCTCTCCCCATCACCACCCCAGATGTGGTGGCAGCTCCTACCAGCATCAGAGACATGGGCACCCCCCGGGCTCTGTGCTTAGAGATCATGGAACCATAGAATGGTTTGGGTTGGAAGGGATCTTAAAGCCCATCCAGTGCCACCCCTGCCCTGGGCAGGGACATCTCCCACCACACCAGGTGGCTCCAAGCCCCCTCCAACCTGCCCTTGAACCCCTCCAGGGATGGGGCAGACACAGCTTCTCGGGGCAACCTGGGCCAGGCTCTCACCACCCTTACAGCAAACAATTTCATCCCAAGATCTCACCTAAATCTCCCCTTTTTCAGCTTAAAGCCCTTCCCCCTCCTCCTGGGGCTCCCCTCCCTTATCCAGAGTCCCTCCCCAGCTTTCCTGGAGCCCCTTGAGGGACTGGAAGGGGCTCCAAGGTCTCCCCGGAGCCTTCTCTTCTTCAGGCTGAACCCCCCCAACTCTCTCAGCGCCCCCTCCCAGCAGAGGGGCTCCAGTCTCACAGTCACCCTTGGAGGGGATATTGCTGAAGATCTGTACAAAGAACCCCTTGATCCCATCTGAAAGAGCTTGGATTTTCTTCTTGGTGCAGGAAAAATAAAATCAATGACTAAGAATTGAAAATGATACGTTTAAAATTTCCTAGGAAGGTGAACGTTTTTTCTGGTTTCCAAAGATAACCTTGACACTTTGAAAGCCAAAAGGTATTTTCTTGTTCTATAACATCTGGTTTGAGTCGATGCTTTAGCATGGGACTAATTTCATATGTGTCTGCATGATTTTAATACCTGCTCAGAACATATCGGGCCATAAAGTCTGGTTGGTGCTTTTGCCTTATGTGAACCTGGTAAGAAAGTCCCGGGGATTATTTATTTTGGAGTTATACTGAGTCTGGATTGTTGGGGTTTTTTTTGCATGCTTTTCTTTCAGTAATCTGCTGTCTTCTCTCATTAATATGCCTGTGTTAGTGCTGCTGTTGATCAGATGCCCGAATTTGTGATTCAAGAGGGGAAGACGTGCCGAGGCATCCTTCAGCCAGCCACGTCTATTTTGGGTTTTTTTTTTTGGTGGCTATGAATAATAATGAATTATCACAGAAAATAATTCAGATTTGTACTAGGAGAAATACAGATGGGAATTATAAGCCCATGGGTGAAGAACTGGGCTCGGAGGGAAGGGGCTGGGCTGCGGTGAAGCCGGTGACTGATGTGCGGTGACCGTGGCTTGTGTGAGGTTTGCACAGGAGGACACTGAGGTTGGGCAAGACGAGGTCAGCCTTTGCCAGAGCTGTGTGACTGCCCTGGGTTTGCTTGTATTTTCCTAAATGTAATTCGAGATTTCAATTTTTGCATGTTTTGAGGAGTGTTAAAACGTGGGGAAACCGCATGATCCCGGGAGAGTCACCATTCCCTGGATCAGCTGATGCTCCAGATGATGCTCAGCATTACACCTCTTGCAGGTTTCCTAGTTTTAAAAGATCAAAAACACACAAGATGCAAACTCCCGGTGTCTCCACGTCACCCATTTTGCAGACGGGTGGAAAGAAGGTGGTTCAGGATGGGGTGGTCATTGACTGTGACTGGTTCTCTTCTTCGCAGGACAAAGGCCCTCGTCTTAGAACTCCTAGCAGCCGTTTGCCTCGTCAGAGGAGGGCATGAAATCATCTTATCTGCCTTTGACAACTTCAAAGAGGTACATTATTCTGCTTTATTAGAATTTGGTGCACCTGTTAATAGTTCTCTTACTACTGACTAGAGCTTTCTCATTCAGCTAAATTTGCCACAGGAAGGATTTTCCATGAACTGCAGATTTTCCATAAGTCCCTTTGGGCTGCAAAGTTGACTGTCAACGCCATCGTTGTCTTCACGTTTGTGTAGAAAAGCCGTAATCCCAACAAGATGAATCTAAACTGTGAATTGCTCCCTTCACCTTTTGGTCAGTCGAGCTCTGATCCTGAAATAAAAAACTCATGGAGGTCTTGAGAGCTCTCCTCCAGTTCTTCTGTCCATGAAACAATCAGGAATGGTGTATTAGATCTCCCGTTTTATGAGCCGTTTACACAAGCCCTTGAGGTGCAACACTCCCAGTTTTCCTATCAGCACGGATTTAATTTGTGAAGAAATTACAAAATCAAGTCTCTGTGATGAAACCCTGATTGCTGAAATTAATTCAGGCATTCCAGTTGGCTCTAAGGGGGCAAAACAGTGTAATTCTTGGGTGTATATTTTCAAACATATCACATATTTGCATAGGGTGATTAATGGGGTTTGTGAATGTTGAATGAAGGTTCTGGAGCACTAATGGGGGAATTGAGCCCTAGAAAGATGATGTTCTAGTTAATTTTGAGTACTGGGTATATGTGTGGATTTATCATCAAAGGAAAAATGAATCTAGACTTTCCAGCTCAAAAATTATTAGACTTGATGAGTCCCAACTGGACTGTGTATAAACATGTTGCATGTTCCTCCTTAATGCCGCTGTTGCTGTAAGTGGGTTAATGATGATGATCAACAAGCCAAGTTGTTAATTATTTTTTTTTTAGTTTTTGTGTTTATGGAATTATTTCTGGTGGAGAGATACCAATCTCTGATTTACATCCACTGTAAATATTTGCATGTCGTAAACAAATAACTGTATTTTCTGGGGAGCTCATCATTAGCTGGAGCAAAAGGTTTGAAGTCATCTCCAGTGTGGGCCTGGAGAAACCTCAGCTCTGCAAGACCAGACGTGTCCTAGGTGTGACTGTGGTGTGTGTGTAGAGTTGCCTGAGGACAGAGGGAATGGGAATGGCATGGAAAAGGCATGGAAAAGCGGCTGGTGAGGCTTCCTGGGTGTGATGGGGAAGTCACGTTGGGTTTCTGGGTTACACCAGTGGAAGGGCTGTGTAGGATATAGACATAAAACATGGCATTTCCTGCTGGGGAAAGGTCCTCAGTCCTGCAACGTAGGCACGGAACTGGAAATTGTAGTTTGGCTCTTTCATTTACTCATCTGTAGCCTCGGGCAAGGTGTCGGTGCCTCTGGCTTTATTTTGCGCCTTGGTGAGGTGAAGGGATGAGGGAAGCAAACGCTTTAAATAGGAAAAGCACTGTAAACATGCAAAGTCCAACGCTGTTATTCCGGGCTTAAATTCTGCTGTTTTATTACTGCTCTATTACAGAAGAAATAGGAGTCACAAGGGAGGCTGGTGTGAGGGATTAGAGATAAAGTGGGCAAACTACAGTTGGAAGACCACTGGTTACAAGGGTCTGTCAGGCTCATTACACAGCCCTGGGCCTGTCACTGGGAGGGATGGGTAATATCCCGTTTAATTTCTTACCTCCCTGACACCTTCAGATGAGGTTTTGCTCCTCTGCTGTCTCCCAAGTGCTCAGCCATCTCTCTTTCCTCCTGTGGAGCCTCAAATTCCTACGGAACATGTTCAGTTTTTCTGCCCTTATTTATTTATTTATTCCATTCCCGTTGGTGTTTGCTGGAGCCGTTGGCTGTAGTGGGGCTGCCAGATGTTGGGGAGAAGGGGATGTGCAAGGTCCTTTCCCAGTTCTCCATTTAGCCCTTCTTCTCTCTGTCCAATTCTGCTGCTTGCCCTCTCCCTCTGTGCTGTTGTTTTCCAGTTTCCTCCTGGGCGAGTTTTCAGTGACGGTTCCAAGTTTTCATCGTTATAACTCATTCAGCCAGTATATTAAAAAAAAAAAAAAAAAAAAAAAATCTGGGGAGTTGCTGACATGTAAAGCACCCAGGGTTGGGTTTCTAGCGGTGTACTTCCAATTTAAATTGCTGTAAGCTCAATGGGATTCGTGTGGCTTCTGCTGCTCGGCGTGGCAGGGCTGCCACAGCTTCCCTGCGGTTCCCTCATCAGGCATTGGGTGCATATTTAGGGCAGATTGGACTCGTTGAACTGGATCTCTGCTCTCTATCTCCTGGCCATAAAATAACTTCAAAAGAAACCCGTGCTCCTGCCTAACGCTCGCCCTGTAATAAAGTCAGGAGGGAAAACAGGATATTTCGGACCAAATTCTGCTCTCATTTACATCGGGGTGAACATCAAATATTTCATTCGGCTTTGAGCTTTGTTGGGATGCAAATGAGAACAGAATTTGGTTCTCAGGGTCTGAATGAGCTGGAAAACCGCAGCTGATCTCAGCCTCATCGAGAATTCTCTTTGAAAATGACTTTTCATTTGAAAACGAATTTACAGCCCAGTCTCTTTTTGGCTGGGCACAGGATGTTCGAATGGAGGACGGTTTGTTTTGTTAAGCCGACTCCTGAAAATTATTCTCATCCCTTATTCCACCTGAAATCATCGTTTTTTGCACAGGGACTTGGCTCTACAGACATAGAGCTGGTCAGTGCAGGGTTATGATCGTGTTGCACGAGTCACTTCTGGCCACAGGAACATTTCAAAGCCACCGAGAAGGTAAAACAAACCAGGAGCTTGAGGTGGAATTGAATCATAGAATCATAGAATCCTATGGGGTTGGAAGGGACCTCTGGAGATCACCTAGTCCAACCCCCCTGCCAGAATGGGTCTACCTAGAGCACATTGCACAGCATGGTGTCCAGGCAGATTTGGAATGTCTCCAGAGAAGGAGACTCCACCACCTCTCTGGGCAGCCTTTTCCAGTGCTCTACCACTCTCACAGTAAAGAAGTTCCTCCTCATGTTGAGATGGAACTTCTTATGTTCAAGTTTGTGCCCATTTCCTCTTGTCCTGTCCTTGGGCACCACTGAGAAAAGACTTTCCCCATCCTCCTGACACCCACCCTTTAAGTATTTGTAAGCATTGATCAGATCTTCTTGCCCAGAGAGGCTGTGGCTGCCCCGTCCCTGGAGGGGTTCAGGCCAGGTTGGAGGGTGCTTGGAGCAACCTGCTGTGGTGGGAGGTTTCCCTGCCCAGGGACACAGCGGGTTGGGACTGGGTGCTCTTTAAGGTCCCTTCCAAACCAAACCATTCTGTGATTCTGTGGAATCCAGCTGCTGCTTAGCCCCTGTACCAGGAACAGCCTGCCCAGGGAGGTGGTGGAGTCGCCATCCCTGGAGGTATTTAAGAAATGTGTAGACGTGGGACTTCAGGGCATTCTCAGTGCCTGGGATTGTCAGTTTGTGCCTGTTTGTGGGGGTTTTTTGGTGTGTTGGGCTTTTTTTTTTGTTTGTTTGGGTTTTTTTGTGGTTGGAGTTGGTGATCTCAAAGGTCCCTTCCAACCATGAGGGTTCTTTGATAAGCCTCAGCTACTCAGCTAAGTTTGTACTTGCAGGACGGGCACATCTTGGTTGTGAGGAGCTGCAGGAGCCAGGAGGGCCAGAAAACCCTTTGGTTTGTCTGTAGCCACTCTAGGTGCCATCAGGCCTCAGACACGTCCGAAAGGTCCCGGAGCAGGAGGACCTTCACCCTCGCTTGAGGAAAACTTCCTTCTTCTGAGTGCCACTTGGCTGTGTTTACGGAAAATAGTTTGGAGCTGTTATGCCCCAGGTCATCCAAGGAAATCATTGGGGCATTTGACTATTTCCGTATCTTTTTAACTCTTTCTGGGCTGTTGCTGGTTCTGTTTGCAGCCACCTCTTATCTCCAGCACCTCCTCCTGAGGGCAAACATGGTGTGCGTGGGGCTACTGGAGCGGTGGCTGGGCGAACCCCTCAGCACGGCCACCACCCCTGCCTTTCCCCACTTGCCTCTGGGCTCCCTTAGTTCCTCCTTAGTGTTCCCGGCCCCTTTGTGCTTGTTTCCATGGATTTGTGAGAACGGGCTACGTGGTTTTATCCGAGTTGCCTGGGGTTTGTGTTGCAGGACCAGCGGGATGCCAGGGGGAGGGCAGCGCCGGGGCAGCTCCGAGGGGCGCGGGGCAGACGCTGAGAGCTTGTGCCCCATTTACATGGAAACGGGCTGGGTGCAGTGCTGGAAAACAAGATGTCTTTTCCTAATGCTTATTCAGAGGAGTTAGTTCATTTTAATAATTAAGCTGCTGTCTTTTGCTGCCAGTAGTAAAACTTTGGTTTACTGTTATTTCATTGCTTACTCCTGGAAACGCATCTTACTTCGAAGAATCACAAACCGGTTTGTGTTGGAAGGGACCTTTAAAGCCCACCCAGTGCCACCCCCNNNGCAGCCACAGCTTCTCAGGGCAACCTGGGCCAGGCTCTCCCCACCCATCATCAGTGCCATTGGAGCTCATAGGAGATGTTTTGCTGTGGTTTATACTGGTGGGAAGACAAAGAAGACTCAAGATCTCTACGATGGGGTAAAGATGTCTTCAGCAGGCTGAAAACCCAAGCAATGTCCACACCAGTCATCCGCACCCTGACGGGTCTTCATCCAGGAGGGGTGAAACAGCGTGTGGGAAAACGTAGCTTTCCCTGCGGCTGGTGTTGTGAATTGGAGAGGAAACATGCTTTAAATGGAGCAAAATACTTAACAGGGAAAGTACAAAGCACTGAGCTGCACCCTGGTGTGTGTGGTGGGGTGAGGATCGCTGGCTGTCCCTGTCTGCAGGGCAGGAGGGGACTCTCCAGAGGCTGGACCACATCAGCTTGGTGTTCTCCTGGGCAACCACAGCGTGTCGGGCTCCTGCTCCCACCTCGGCAGAGCAATCCCTCGGCTCAATAACAGGCCTTAAACGTGGGGTGCAATTTTCTTCTCTCTCTTTTCTCATCTGAGCGCCAAAAACTGATGGGAACCTGCCCTGATTGAGGATGGGAACATGATAACGATGTTATCGGCTCTGCCCTGATGGAGATGTGACTCAGACTCCTCAGGGACCAGCTCTGAGCTGTGCTATGGGTTAGATTTGCTTCACAGTGAAGTTTATTATGGTTGTGCCTTCCTAGCAGAAGATATTTAATGCTTTGTCCATTATATATATCCATATTTATATGTGTATATATACACACACACCCCTACCTTTGACTCATGGGTTAGTTTTTTTGCTTGCAGTCAGAGCCAGAGTTCCTCAGCCCATTTCTCTTCAGCTGTAGAAACCATCCTTGAGAGAGCCTGGAGGCAAAGGTTTGCACCGAATAGCCCCAGGAATACCCAAATTTGGGCTGCAGCATCACGGGATGTCCCTGGGAAGTGGGCAGCCAGACCTCCTTTGGTACCCCCACCTGCAGTGAACCTCTTCCCTGCTTCAGAGACCACACGTTTGTGGTTTCAGGCTCTCACAGCATTCCCAAACCTAAAGGAGGATTCCTCGGAGCTGAGGCACAGAAATAACGCGAATGGGCAAAGCGGGAGCAGGGTTATGAAATCTGGTGAGAACATCCAGAAATAGAAATAACACCAAAGTCCTAGTTCAGGAGAATTAAGGCTTGGTCGAGGGCTATGAGTGCAGAAAGCTGTTTTCCAGCTCACTTATGGCCTGGCTTCAAAATTGAAAGTTTTCTGCGGTGTTTCTAGTTAGCTGCTTTATTTACGTGGTTTACATGGTTTTCATTTACTGGAAGCGAAGCAGCCAATAAAGGAGTAACTTCAGTAAGTTTACAGATATGTTGAAAAAAATCACAACCTGAGAACTTTAATGTGATTGCATCATGAAAAGAGTTACAAAGAAATTTGGGGTTTTTTTTTTTGCAAATATTAATTTCCTCAGCATTGGTGAAGACCTGAAATTGGCAGTTTTTGAGTATATCTCACAGGGCTTTGAATTAACTTTTTAAGGAGTGCACTCTCAGATCCTTATGCAACTTTTCGTTAATCTCCATTTTAAACACAGGAGAATTTACTTTAATAACAACAAAATATTTCTGGGAAAAAAACAGAGGACTCTACCATGCTTTTTATTTTTTTTTTAAATGAAAAAAATAAGCACAATAGTAGTTTTAAAACTGATCCAAACCGAGGAGGCAAAAGAATGGAGTGGGATGTGCAGTGAGACAGAAAGCCAGCCAGGAATAATCCTGGCTCTCTGCAGGGAACACTTCCTGACTCTGGCTCTCGTCCAGCAAAGCAGTTAAATTGCTTATTATACAGGCATGTACCAGAATAAGTGAATTCTGTAAGGTGAGTGTGTGCTCCTGTGCTTCTCTGTATGGGAAATAGTTTTAGTATTTAAAAATAAAAACAGAATTGAGGTGTTTTTCCTAAGATGCCATGTACTTTTAAAGTGAGAAGAGAAAAGAAAGGCCTAAAAATAAATTGGGAATTCAGATAATCAAGGGGAATAATCGTGGAATATTCAGATAATTGGGGAAGCTCATCTTCTTGTGGTTATTCCAGCATCAGAACGTCCCCATGAGCCGGGAGAGAAGAGTTGGCCCAACTTGATGAAGATCAGGGGATGAGAGAGGAGCAGGGTCTGGTGCTTCCTCATGTTTTGACATCAGTTTAATTGATGGATGTGTTTGTTGCGCTGAAATACCTGGCGGGTGAGAAGAATCACAACCATCTCACGTATCTCCCAGTGATTTTAACACCGAGTCCATCCTAAGGACTGGATGGCAAGCTGAGAGGTGGGGACAGGGCCAACGGGACCTCATTCTTCACCTCCAGCACTTTTCACTCCGCCGAAGTGAGACAGCATTGTTCAGCCCTTGATTTTCACAGGGCTGCATTCAGAGGCAGATTTCTCTGTTTGAATAATGAATGGCAGGGCTGAAAACAGCAGTTCTGGGTTATTCTTGCGGGCCATTATAATAACTCAGCACCAGGAGAAACTATTTGCAAGTGCTGGAAAATGTAAATCCATTTGTTGTCTTTTGCGCTGCGCAGTATTTGGAGCGTGCCTTCACCCTGCTGATGGAGAAGTAAAAGGCATTTTAACCTAGTAAGTATTAAATAACTGTTTACTTAACCAGTTACTGAGGGGAAAACAGGTTTTTTTGTTCTGTAGCAAACTGCAAAAATGTCAGCGTGATCAGCCCAAACAAAGTGCTCCTGTGGAGGGCGGCCGGCCGGTGGTGGGATATACTGGTGACAGTGGGCTGTTGTGGGGGAGAGAAAGCCAGCATTGTGCTGCTGGACAAAAGGAGCACAGACAGGAGAAAACGGGTCACAAAGGGTTCCCGGAATTTTTTGGGTTGTGTGTACATCAGGCTCTGTATAACACCACCATCCAGTGTGGGCTGCGCTCCTCTACATGGAGCGGGTTTACTGTGAAACTGCAAACTTTCAGAAAGTTATTGAAGGAGGAGCTTCAAACAGCCTTTGGGTAACACATGGTTAGATGGTCAGTTTAGTGTTTGCAGTAACAGAAAATGCCATAGAGTCATAGAATAGTCTAGGTTGGAAATGACCTTGAAGCCCATCCAGTGCCACCCCCTGCCCTGGGCAGGGACACCTCCCACCACACCAGGTGGCTCCAAGCCCCCTCCAACCTGACCTTGAACCCCTCCAGGGACAGGGCAGCCACAGCTTCTCAGGGCAACCTGGACCAGGGTTTCATCATCTTCTTATTGACTGTCTACCCAAAGCACTCCTGGCAGGGTGCAGCTCTGCTGTGGTGTCTGTCCCTCCTGGGACACTTATCTTCCATGCAGGAGCCATACACTCCTTCAGGAGGAAAAGGGATGGAACGCTGTGAAAATGCTGGCCTCCGTCAGGAAGAACCGAAGAGAAAACCAGAATCTGGACAGGTTTCAGGAACCTACTGGCACCACAAGGATCAAAGGCAGCAGCTGCCGCCGATGTAATTTGATTTTGGAGGCGTCCACTGGGCCCCATCCAACTCCAGCTCCAAGCAAACCTGAGGAGCCCTCTCCTTCCCTTCCACCACAGGCTGCTCAGATCCCAACCCATTTTTTTCCAGCTGTAGTAAATGGGATGGTTCTTTCAGGTGAACAAAATGGCAGATCCTTCCAGTGCTCGCCCTACGAAAGAGTTAAGAGTCACCATAAGAAACAAAATATAGAAGTAGGATCCTCTCACCTTTGAGCTCTAAGCAGTCTCTTGTACCCGCTTCAGAAAAAAACGGGGCTGATTTAAACAATATGCATTGTGGAAACACACAAAACAATGGTGCGTACCATCACTCAACAGCAAAAGGCAGAAGGACTGATTTCTGGGAAATCTAATGTAAATCTTCCACGCGGAGGAGAAGAGCTGACATAAACAACTGGGGAGCTACTCGGGGCCAACTCATGAAACGAAGGAATGACCCCAAGAGAGTTGTAGATCCGGGGGGTACAGGGGCTGGTAGCCCCAGAGGAAGAAGCAACAAGAAGCGGTGGCTTTCGGTGGCTGCCGGCGGGTGTTTCGCACTATCATCAGATGAGTCAGGGCCGGGGCCGCCCGCCCAAGAGACAGCGAGCCGAACTTCCACGGAATGATATAATTTATCCCGGAAGATTAAAGGGAGTTGAAACCGTAGACGAAGCCCTACGGCCTGAAGGTTGGCCGAAGTCCAAGGCGAACGCTGAAATCAAATCCCCGCCACATGAAACCATATGTTGCCCATTTATATTTGCATAAATTCCCAAGGTCTGTCATTTGGAAGCATGGCTGGGGCTAAGAAAGGCTGATCTTTCTTTTATTAGCGTTATTCTGTGCGAGAAGCAAGATTAAACGGGTTACCACAGCTATAAAAAACCCTCTGTCTCTACTTAGCCTGTGAAAAAAAAAAAACCCAACTTTTTCGGTTGCATTAAGCCCACGTCATTCTAGAAGAACAATGTGGCTTTATGGAAAACCACCCACGAAGGGTCCTTTCTCCGGGAAGGCTTTGGGTGCTAATGAAGTAAAGCTCTCGTGGATCCATTACAAAGGTACCACCCAATCCTGTAAGGAAGCGAGAGGATCCGTTATGAAAAATTCAGTGACGATTGTATCCATCTCCACCTGGCAACGCTCTGGGGTCATCCCATTCCTGTCCAGACCACCCAAGAGCAAAGTTCAACTACAACAACCCTCGTGTTGCTTCTGCTCATGCAGCTGGATGAGGCTCCAGAAAGGCAAAAGGGTCTTTTGGAAAAACAGAGGATATTTTCATGTACAAGGTGCTGGGCCATCTTATCTATACCATGCTTTTTTCCAAGAAAGGTTGGACCTCAGGATGACCCTTCCAACCTGGGATTCTTTGTGCGGTGTCAGGCAGCAAGTGAAAATCCAGGCTGATGGAATCACATCCATCATCCTCCTACCCCAGACATAGTGCCCAGATAGAGGCACAAAGCACCACCTTGTTTTCTTGGAGAATGGAGCTCGTCACTGAACCTCACCACAGGCAAATCCATTGTGCTCCACATGGAGTGTGGAACACTCCACAGGCAGCGTGTCAGGCTCTGGAGCTGCATGTTGTTGGCCAACGGTACAGAGAGCACACAAGGACATCCAGCTACCAGACCACTATCTCCTCCACGTCTGGAGGTCCAATGCTCCTCAGTGCCCCATCCAGACACAGCAACTACCTCCTGCAACCTCCTCCCTGCAAGTGTAGGTTTGACAGCAAAGGGGGGCACAGAGGATGACAACTCTGAGCTAGCACCATACCATGGTCAGGAGATGCTGGGAGGGCTGGAGCCCCTCTGCTGTGGGGACAAACTGAGAGAGTTGGGGGGTTCAGCCTGGAGAAGAGAAGGCTCTGGGGAGACCTTGGAACCCCTTCCAGTCCCTCAAGGACCTCCAGGAAAGGTGGGGAGGGACTCTTGGTCAGGGAGGGGAGCCCTAGGAGGAGGGGGAAGGGTTTGACCTTGAAAGAGGGGAGATGGAGCTGAGA
>BJBW01018628.1:0-15145 GCA_004320125.1 Scolopax mira | reverse complement strand
GAGGACTCCAAAGCTGGACACAGAGCTCCAGGTGGGGTTTCACGAGTGCAGAGCAGAGGGGTAGAGTCACCTCCTGAGACTTGCTGGCCACACTTCTCTTGATGCAACCCAGGACACAGTTGGCTCTCTGGGCTGCAAATACATCTGGCACATCTGTCTGTGCCCACAGACCAGCAGAAAGTGATGTTCAGCAACCCAAGGAGACTGAGGGGAGAGGGATAACTCACCATATTTTGTAGACACTCGTTACTCACCCAACAAATTTATTCATATACCACCTCTGCTCCGGGATCTGCCTGGGAATCTGATTTGTCCGCACAGGATTGTCATAGGGCTGTTTGCGAAACCCAAAGTAGTAACCCAGGTAGACCAAGGGCAAGGAGATCCCAAACCACATGCACAGCAAGGCCACCATGGTAGGGAAAGGCACCTGGAATCACACCAAGAGTCACAGAAGTGAGACTGACAGGTCTGCCCTGTAGATTAAGTCACCAGCCAGACCAACTCTCATCAACCACTGCGTTCACACCCGCATTCAGAAAGACACTGTGAAACTCTGAGTGTCCCTGACAGCCCAGTCACCCTCCTCCAACCCAACAGGCTCCAGGATGAAGGTGGTACCTACCGCTCCAGAGGAGTGTTTCCCCCAGATGAAACAGTTCAGGACAAAGCAGATACCAAAGACGACCCCCGGATACAGAGTAGCTGTCTGCAAGAGCAAACACAGGTTAAGAGAAAACAAATGACTAATCAAGCAGATGTTTCTCTTTAATGAGTCCATTGCTGGGGCAAAGCACATGTGGAAGAAGCCTCCCTTTTGCTGCAGCACTAATACAGTGGGCAGGATCTCAGACAATCCTCTTGCTTTACTATAGTATGGGCTCTGGTGTTTGCCCTTTCATGTAAAAAGCTACAAGGACTCAAAATCCACACCTGGCAGTACTTTGTCCAACCACTCACAAATACCTGTGGAGCTTATCCACACATCTTGCCATCAGCAAACCTGGCTAAACAGCACAGAAAACCACAAGACTCACACAAAAGGCTCCCTTCTTCCATCGATGTCCTTTCAGAGTCCGGTATAAGCGGCCAGCAAAGAATCCACCAAAAACTCTGGACAGAAACAAGCAGAGATGAAGAAAATTAGCTTTCATGGATGGGGAGGGGGAGGGCGGGCAGAACAGCACTGCTGTGAGAAGCTGTGGAGACACCTACCCCATGAACATGAAGAGAAAGCAGGCAGTAGTCATCAACGCACCCCGGCTAGAAGGTGACAGCATCCCCAGCATAGCAACAACTGGGGAAAAAAAGGGAGAAAGCAGAGCAGCTGTGATGTACGTGTGTCAGCCAACATCTGGAGAACAGGGGCCCATCCCGTGCGCAGACCACAGCTGTCTGCAATCTCTGCCTTCTGCACAGACCTCATTTCCTTCAAAGCAAAACACATCCACAGCCTCCAGCGCCGGCCAGAGAGAAGGCACAGCTTTGATCTCCAGCTATAGATCATGTTTTAGCCTCAATTTCCCCAGAGATCTGAGCAGGTGCAGCTCAGAAGGCAAGGCCCACATGTGCAAGGCTCTCAGCCCCCTATCACCCAGGGCTCGTATCTTCATAACAGGCAACATAAACACAAAGAGATGCCTTCAGCTGGGAAATGCTACCCAGAAACCCAGGAACACCAAGCACAGGCCCATTGCCTTGAACAGCCCTGCAACAGGGAGCATCCTTATGTGACTTCACTCAAGCTAAGGAGAGCTTGAAGTCAATGAGATCTATAAATGCCCTTGATTGAGGCATTGTTCTTCTTATTGTTACAGCCACCACATGAAACACGTGCCACTTACAGATGACAATCAGGATCATACAGAAGAGCTGAATTCCAGAACCTAGGAGAGAGCTGAGTATCATTGGATACTGTGGAGGCCTGAAGACATCTCCATGCACAAGTTTCCAACCAGATTCTTCCATAGTATCTTCCTGCAGCAACAACAGAAAAAGAAGGCATTTAGCTACAGTCTAATGATGGAAATTAACATCCTACCACAGCCAGCCTAAGAGGTTCATCTCCCTGTATCCACTTCTTCTACAGAACTTCATCCCTCCAGTTAAACTTCTTTACTCTGGGGCTTAAAACAGCTCACACCTGAACCCCCCATGTCAGGGCATGCATTACGGAGCTGTTTTCAGTCATTACTTAGGTCTGAAGACATCTGAACCAATAATTTGCCATCATACAGAGAGCGCCAAAGGTGGTGTGACAACACAGGACAGAACTGCCCCTGCCATCTTCAGAGTTTGAAGCAAAACAGGGGCAAGGAAAGAGACAACACATCCAAGTCTTCAGTCTAGATCCCTCCACATCTGTGCTTCCCTCCCTCTCTGATCCCAGCCCCAAGAACAAACACATACAATGTCATCTTCCTTGTTGTAGTTGGCGATGTCTTTCCGGAGAGTCCGGATGATGATCATGCTGAGAATACCTGAAAACAAGCACAAACTTGAGTTTAGCTCAGAAGGTCCTACATGGCTGTGCTGCTCTCACACTGAGCAACTACACAGCTCCCACCCACACATCGTTCTGACCAGGAAAGGAGGCCCTGAATCATTAGCCATCTCCCACAGCCTTCAGCAAAAGCAGAAATAAAACCCTTCCCTGAAATAGGGAAGGCAGTATTCCAGCAGGAATTGTGGCTTTCCTGTGGGTTGCTGTGTTAGTTTTTTTTTTTCCTTAAATATGGACATACAAGACTTGCATTAACCACATGTCATTCCCTCAAGTACCCCAGTCAGAGAGCAGAAGTGGATAATTGTCTGACCCCATGAGGCACTGCCTGAACCAGGAGATTTTATGTACTAATGCTTGTTTCCTGCCGCTTCTGACCAGGTTCAGACACGGCCACATCTTCATCAAGCCACCTGCAGCTGAGGCTTAAAGAAAGTTCCCTGCAGACTAACAGTAAAACTGCCTTCACCCCACACATCTCACTCACCTGAAAGGAAAAAGACAACCACAACGGAGTTAATGATAGAAAACCAATGGATCTGCACGTCACTCATGGTCAGGTAGGTGTCCCAGCGAGAAGCCCATTTAATGTCACTTTCCTGAAAGAACAGTAAAGTTCTTTTCATACCAGCATATTCCCAGTGTCTTCCACAACACCTCTGGGACAGACACTTGGAGCACCAACTGCCAGCTGGTTGGGGTAGTCAACTGCCAGGCCGCTTCCCATTAATCCCTTACCTCCCAGTGGACAGAGTAGGTGAAGAGCAACTGGTTCTCTTTAGAAGGATCTATTTCCTGAGGAGCAGAGCTGGTAGCTTCAGGGAGGGTGCACATACTCTTCTCATCAGCCTTCAAGTCTGTAAGGAAAAACATGGGACATGCTGGGTGAGCCCTTCCCTTCAGGCATCACCTCTCCCCACTCATCATCCCGGCTCCTAGAGGCTCTGGGCTGCAGTTACTGCAGGAGAAGCCTTCATTCCTTTCTCACCTGCTTTGCAGTTTGCAAAACTATTTTTCTGATCAGAAGTGGAGCACCATTAACAAACTTTAAGGAAAGCTATGCACAAGACTGGAAGAATAAAAGCCAGAGGCTCTGAAGCCAAAGATCTAGATCGTGAACAAATCCTCTATTCTGCACAACACACTGAGAAACAAGGGCTCTCCAACACAGCCTGCTGCTGCCAGAGGAGAGTTGCACAGGATGATACACATGATGAGCAACTTCCCTTCAAGACACCTGTATCATGTTGGGCTCATTGAAGGAGGAGTGTTTTCCCCCAACCATTATTTTTAACATTCAATGCCCCTAGAACGGTTCCAAATGTTCTGTGTGTCACTGAACGAGCACGTAGTGTCTAGAGGGGGAACCTGGGCCACAATAAGAGCTAGATACCATGCATACTTCATGCTAGATGACATGGTGCAAAAAAACCCCAATCCCTAACCCCCAAATTCCCATATTTTTATATGAAATAATTTTCCATGGATCACATTTTAAGAATATCTCTCTATTTTCAGTAATTTCTTAATAGCAAAGGGGTTTATTGCTCTTATAATTCAGACTCTCTCATTTGTGCCTGGAGACCATAATGGAAGCAACAACTAGCACTGTGACACATCAGTGGCATTCAGCTATTGGCTCTGCAGAGATTCTTCTCCTTTGCTCCCCTCCCTGAGAGTCTCTCACCTTCTAGTTTAATACTTTGGGGAATCACTTCAAAGCGCACAACCCTGTAGGTGGGCTCCTGGTTCTCTTCCACATCCTCTCTGTGGTAGTAAAGGATGAAGGAGAGGTGGTTGTGCAGGTAGAACTAAAACAGATTGACATTAAATAAAATGTTAGGACCCCAAGGGACAAACAGGCAAAGTTTAGAAGCAACAACTACAGAAAGCAGCTTCAGTGTAGAAAACTAAAGACTCCAGCTGTTCCCAGATCATTGTGCTAGAGAGCAAGATCAGGCTAACACTTCCAAGGCTAAAAAAAGGAGAGAACAGAGATGTTGAAAAGGTAAGCCCTCGACCACTCCAGGCATCGGGGACAATGTTTAGGTCTATTTCTGGCCTGGAAAATGTCACTGTATCTCACATCTCAACCATATATTCAGTGGCAGCTTGGAAAGACCTCAGTAGCTACAACCTTGAGTTTCCTGCCTGCTTTTTCTACCAGGCAGTTACATTACCCAGACCCCTGGGTACCCACAGCTGCTTTGTGCTTTCAAAAGGCTCTTACATCACCTGTTACATGAACAAAGTACAGTGACCCCAAGCTGCCACAGCAGGTCCATTCACCTGCAAGAAGTGAGGCTTGAGCATTCAGAGCTGTGTGTGCAACTGGAGTGTGATAAACAGATACATCTGTTAAGTCAAACAGATCATCTTAAGGCACACAATCGTGGAAAATATCTGCAGGAATACACATGCTAAATTTCCATTTGCAAACTTAAGCAGCTTTTCTTCCAATGAACATTTGAATTAATTTTTTTTTTTTTTTAAATATGGGAAACTCCCAAGACTGTCAAAGATTCGTCAGCCTGTGTGGTACGTTGCCTTTGACCTGCTGAGGGGAAGCCAGTGTGTGACTATGTCCCGTGTTACACTGTGAGTCAAGGCTAGGAATCCTGGCACCTGCACCAGTAGTCTGACACCCACCCCTTTCTTCCAATAAAAGATGTTTCTCTTATATTTTCACTCTTTATAAAACCTTTTGGTTGCATTCCCAATTCTCATCCTCACTGGTAGACTTCTAATCCCCCCTGACAGACATCCAGATCTCTTCCAGGCACCCCTCAGACAGCATCTGGGTTCTCTACCTTGTTACCGTCCATAAACCCGAGCCTGTATCCGTGCTCGAACTGCACATCCTTCTCCTTCTTCTTCTCCTCTTCCTCACGATTGGAATAAAACTCCAGCCTTGTTGCCACAGGGAGGTTATCAGCAATGCTGAAAATACAGATTTCAGATCAAATTTGTCCACAACACAGAATCCCCACTGACACAACCCCATGTTTGAGATGACTCACAGATGGACATAATAATCTTCCCTGATGCGCTCGGCGATCAGCTTGCTCTGATCCACTGTCAGGGTGACTGGCTTATTGGGAAAGTTGCACAAAACTTCACATTTCTTCTCCACATTCATGGAAACCTGGAAAGGTGTATTTACAATTCGATCCCCCCGAAGAACCTCACCTGGAAAAGAGGAAAGGGTAGGGTTGAAGACCTCCAGGTTCCTCACCATTCATCCTGCCACTGGGTTGGCAGCGTATTGTACAGCTGAGAGGATGACATCAAGTCTCCTTTGCAGACACAAGGATGAGATTGAAGGACGGTTTAGCTATTTTGTTAGAAGCATCAAGCACTACTTCTGAAGCAGGTTACACACCCTCCTTCAGGAGAGGCATTTCCCCTTTCCAATATATATTTTCATATATATAGAGTTTGCAAACAGCCAGCATATAACAAATTAGAGGAAGCAGGCTCTCCGCAAACAGTTTATTAGAGATGACATTTGCAATTGCTTTTACTCCTGTAAACATCCCCTCACGCAGCTCAGAAATGGCAGCCCACTTACTGTGGGGGAACGTGCTGTTCGACAGATACGTACCGAGATTCTCAGCCTTGTAGGTTATCTTGGTGGGCTGGCAGAAGGGCAACGAGTAGTACTCATATGGCAGCTGGGTTCGGGAGCTGGTGAGCTTCACAGCCTGGAGGAAGAACAGAAGGATTATTCCCATGAAAGAACTCAGTTTCCTGTTGCCTCAGCATCAGCCAGAAGCTGAACCTTACTTCAAGCGACCTCCCATAAAGCTCGCTTTTGGAAGCTGTTAAATAACATAAATAAATAATTTAAAAAAAAAAAAAAAAAGAAAAGAAAAAAAAAAGCAGAGACAGATATTCCTGGGAGAGCTCCAGCTTTCTTTACTTTTGCACAATTCCCAGCTGTACATTCTCTACACTGTGATTTAGTAGCAATTCATTCACAGAGAAGAAGAAGAAGAAGCAGCAGCGTGGCAGATTAGTTTCACAAATTTATGACTCAGTGGAGCCCTAAGAAACAACAAAGAGCTCAAAAGAAATTCAAGAGTCACATTTCACACAAGATTGCAGTTATTTCCTAAAAAGATAAATAAAAAATAATCATGTCACACTGATCTAGACGTCTGGCCTTCAGTGATTTGAAGAGTTCAGTAATTTTTATCTTTGTAAGGGAAGCCAGAGCACCATCAGACTGAGAAGATAACAGACAGTGACAAAACCCAAAGATTTCTGGAGAGTTCCCACAAATGACATGGCACAAGGGAAGTGCAGAGAAGTACCACAATAGTCAGGGCCAGAGTTGCTCCAAAAAACCAGAAGTGTTTTGTAAGGCAGCCAAGCTCATTTATTGGAGGAGCACTGGCAAACATGCTGACTTGTCTTATCACTTGAGGAAGCATTTGGCTCATGAAATCCCTTTGAGAACAGCCATTCCAATACCCCCTTCTTCTGGGAAGCTTACTGTAGCCACAGACAAGTCTCATTTGCTTAAAAATAGCCTATGTCTGGCAGCCTGTGGCCAGAGAGCAAATTGTGTTGTGCTTCACAGGGGAGCAGCCAACCTCAGCATCCCCAAGGGTGCTGGGTTTTGCTGAGACAGAGGCCACAGCTTTAGAAAAATAAATGAAATGAGCTATAAATTGCTGATGTCTGGAAACAAAGCCTGGCTTCCTCTTATAGGGGTGAAGCAGTTCCATCATTCACTACCAGCAACACTGGGCAGGAACAGCTCTTCAGCAAGCCTGGGCTTTAAGATCTGCAACAGTCAAGGGCAAATGCCTGCACTTGGAAAGAATTTATCATGGATTTCACTTGACTTGAAGACACGACATGAGCAAACCGGGTAGAGAAGAAAATGGAAAAGGTCTGATTCAAACCACTTCTTTATTCTACCATTCACCTACCACCTAAAGGCCCACTCTCTAAGCACTTTGAGAGTCAATATAAAGCTGGAGAAAAATGCCTGATTAGGCACTTCAAAGTACTTTGAGAGAGAGGGATCTTCTCCCAAATAGAGCAACATCTTGAGGACTTTGGTGCAACCGTACAAGGAATTTGGTGGAAGCCATCAGAAGGAAGAAAGAGAATCATATCAGTAACTGCAGGGTAAGATGACAACAGTGACCACTTGAGGGCTGCTTACTCTCAACACCCTACATGAATGTAGAGAGAATACCTGTCCCAGAATAACAGGATCCACAAATTTGCCTTTCTAGACCCAATTAGCTGGTATGATATAAAGAGGGAAAAACCAAACCACAAGAAAACCCAAAACAAACAAAACGACTCCATCTAAGTTCATCCTACCTTTATTTCTACAGGATCATTACGATGGAAGTTGATAGGAGCCACACCTGGTACATAGAAAGAGTCTGTACCGTGCAGCAACAACAGCAAGAGCAGCAGATATCTTAGCCTTTCCTGCAAAAAGGAGAAGAAATATTAATACAACAGAAACCTGGGAATAACATTAGAAACAGGCAAGAACACTGAAAGAGTTCATCTCAGACTGCAGTGTCAGGTGGTTAAACCCAACTTAAATTCAGAAAAGCTATTCTGTAACTTTGTTTTGTGACTCATCAAGTCACTTTCCACTCCATGTGTCTCTGTCTCTTCGCCTGCAATCAGAAAAACATTGGCTTTGCTCAACCACAAGAAAAATGGACCTCTCACCCATAAAACGCTTCATCTAGCGGGCTGTCATCTGACTTTGCTGCTGCCACCCATCTGTGTTAGAAAGCCCCAAGGATTACTGGAGAAGAGGGCTGTAGCCCTGGCACTGGATTTCTGTCAACTCAGCACGTCAGGAGTTGCCCTGTAGCTGTTCACCTGCTGATGCTCAGCTCGGTGTGGTGGAGTAGTTAGTGCAGGGTAAGGTCTGACACCCAACTAACCACTCGCTGCATCCAAAGGGATAGTCACATCACTGCTCCCTCCTGTCCCACTCTGCTTTCCTCATTGCTCCACAGCTCAGTAACACGGCAAAAGAAAGAGTTCACCCCTCTCCTGGGGAGCAGAGAGATGGGCTGGGCTGGAAGGTGCAACAGTTCCATGAGGACTCCAACTACACCAGCAGAGGCAGCAAACCCTTTAATGGACTTTGCTGGTTTCTCAGTCCCAGCACAAGCAGGGAGGCTGTGGAATGAAAATTGAGTTTTAAAGAGTATTAGACAGCAGCAGCTTGGCTGGATTAGAATATCAACTCTGGTATAATCTCATTGTGTTACTAGCTTCAGCCCATTCTCCTCAACTCCCTGTGAGTACAGCAGGGAGTACCATACTGGAAAACCACATACTGTTTTGGAGAACCATGCAAAACTCAAAGTCTGGTTTGGGAAAACTGAGCTAATGAAGCAGCAATAATAAACCCAGTTGCTGCCTCTCCTCAGCAGGTCAGAGTCGGTCTCTGTGACCTGCTGTCGGTCCAGACAGGAGCTCTGCAATCAGGGGTGGGGAAACAAAGATAGAAGGGAAAGGAAAGAAGAAATGTTCTGACCAAATGAGATGGGCTTAGACTGAAACGAGCCACCTCGTGGTTCTCTGGCTCAGCAGGGCCCAGGGTTCAGTGCTACACTCCCACCAATTAATGCTGTCTGGGAATTAAATGTGACGCCAGCTCGTGGATACAAGCCAGATACCACGGGCAGCAGAGAAGCAAGCACTCCCAGCAGCCCCCCATAGAACCCATCCCAAAGAGCCAGTCCCAGCACAACTGCTCCCTGTCGGAAGAGATCCAGAAGGAAAGTGGAGGGGAGCTGGGATACAGGACCCAAAGAGCGTCTGGCAGGAGCTCTGGGTGCAGACACAGACCCCAGAGCATCCCGACAGCTCCGCTGCTCCTGGCTGGAAGGGGAGGCTGCTACAGCCACGGCATCTTCCTTGGTGCTGGAGCACAGTCAAAATCCCCCAAACACCAGAGGAAACACTCACATTCACAAGTCAGGTGTGGACAAAAAGCAGGTCTATCACAGGGATCCTACATCGAGTCAAAGGAAAAATAAGAAACCCCAAGATAATCCATGTTTATCGTGTCCCGTCCCCATCCCTCCTTCCTCTTCATTGCCTTTTTTTTGCCTTATTTTGAGGCTAATAAGGTATGTTTGTCCCAGGCACCAGCGAGGCTCAATAGAGCATCCAGAATTACTGGTAGTGAGCAGCATGGAAAAAAAAAGTTATAAATACTGGAGTTTTTTAAATCTAAAATGTATCTAAGATGCAAATGCTAGGCAACTACATAAAACATGTTAATACTAAATTATTAGATACATCTTTTTTGCTTACAGGGGAGATTTTCAGATCTATTCTAAGCACAGCTTAATGCAGTTAGAACAGCAAAAAGTCTCATCTGGAAAGTGACTGGGAAGCACTTTTTAAAATTATTTGGACTTTAATACTGATCTACCTTAAAGCACCATAACGCTTGTTTTCTGTGCTTCACTAAATTTTGCCTTCTCCAATCCTGTAAGAGTGCTCTGAGACTCTCTGACCAAGAAGGAAAAGGTCTCTTGGGCAGGTGAAGGCCTGGAAGGAAAGGACACTCTTGTCCTACCTCACGCTCTGCAGCAGCCAGTGACCTGTAGCAATTATCTCACTTCATTTGTCACCGAAGTGCCAGACGTACACAGACCAATATCACTTACTAAAAACCAAAACCACACCGGTGCCATCCTTGCCCTGCAGAGCTTGCAAGAGAAAAGAGAACAACAGAACTTTGGAAGGAACTCAGGAGACGTGCAAGCACATAGAAGATGAACATTTTGATGACACTTTTGGCAGAAACCAGCTCTTTGCATACAGATGACGATGACTCAGGCAGCACCAGGCAACAGAAAAGACAAGAGGGGGACTATGGAAAGCCTTGCCAGGAAAAAAACATTTGGTAGCAAAAAAGGGGGATGCTGCTATGCAACAAGTGGGGGGAGCTCTGGAAGTGAAATTTGCCCAGTGCAGGTTCCTATCCCAGCAACTCACATCTGGCAAAGCACGTGCAGGCTGAAGCCAGGGGCCTTTCTGATCAGGATCTTTGATTTCTCATTGACAGACGTGCTTAATCTTCTCCAAGTGAAGGCAGCAGCTTTGCAATGGCAACCCAGACACATGCCAAAACAGCTGTATAACTCCTGGGGCTGGCCAGGCAATCATCTCATTTGGGAGATGCCTGCAAGCTAAGTTATCTCCTACGTGAGGTCAAAACTTGTGGGTCTCAAGCTCTACTTGGGTTCAGTCGCAGAGCCCTGGCGAAACACAGAATTCCAGCAGAGAGGAGACACTGCTTTGTGGCCTTTACCATTTATTTACACTTCAAAACACATGCACACACAAAAAAATATGTCTGATGACAATCTTGCATCTGAGGTGCCAAGCAATCGTCCAGCAAAACAAGAAGTAGCACAACAAATATGTGCAACTCCAGGTCAAGAAAACCTCAGCTGCACACAGATAGAAATAATTTGATTGACTCTGCCTTATTATTTTACTATATGCATATATGCAGATACATGCTTGCCTTTCTTCATGCTTGCCTCCTAAGAAGACCCTTTCTTAGGAGGATTTGACGTAAATGACAGAAGTAGTCTCTTTTTCTCTCTCTCCTAAAAAGAAAAGAAAATCTATTTCTAATGTCACTATATTCCTTCTGCACACAGGACCCTGGCAGAAGTCACGCTCAGATTTCTCTCTTGCACAGGCAGAAAGGAGCTTGAGGAAATCATGGCAGGACAGCAGGCAGAGTGTCACCCCGGGAACACCTTGGCAGGGTGCAGGCAGGACACTGCCAGCCCCACTGTGACCACAGCTCCACCAGCCACCCCTCGGAGCAGCCACTCTCCCCACTGCCACATAACCTGGCACACCCGCCCTCTAAAGGCAGCAGCAACCATCCTGAAGTCTGGGGGATCTGTCTTGAAAGATCTTTGAAAATCTATTCCTGTAAATAATTTTAGAACGAAGCATTTAGCTGTAAGAATAAATTAACTCCAACCTTCCTTGCAGCCATTCTAACACGGTATTTCTTGTCCCACATGCAGCAAGGAGGACAAAAATTCACACACAAACCCTCTCCAGGAAAGGTACTTCTGGATAATTATCACTAGACTTGCTATTTGCAAACAGTTCCAGGACAGTTTCTCTGATTTATCTCATTTAGAAAGACTTAAACAACATCACCATTTTCTGCGAATTCACAAAAGGTTTACAAAACAGGCTGCCAAACAGAGCAGAACTGCTGAGCTAAATCCCAGCCTGCCCAAGTGTGAAGAGACCCTACAACTCACATTTATGCCACTACCACACACACACACAGAGCTCTGCTACAGCTGCCAGAGTCTGAACTCCAGCATTTATTTAAGGGAAGGGGGAAACGGAAGCAGACAAGAAGCTTTTCCCTGTGGCACTCTGCCAACAGGCTCCAACGTCACCCAAAGGCCCCTGACTCACATCCAGGACATCCCCCTTCAGGTCCCCAGTTTTCTAAAGACCGACAACTCGAAGCAGCAGTAATTTCAAGCATTCTGTAAGTATTTTAATAGGGCTGGTACCGTATCAGGGCTCGTTTAGGTCTTACAGTTTCACAATCCACATATGAACTTAAGGACCCAACGTTGTATTTGCTCAAAGGGATGAAAAGGAAGTAGGAGGCGACAGCGGTGACAATCGTACGAATGACACAATGGACATTGTCACGTTTCTCTTCCACAGAGGGACATAAACCAGCCATAATCAAGAGCTTTTCACTTTTAAAGACCGTTTCAAAGAAAACCAGGAAAAACACAATCTATGCAAGAGCCTGATTCACAAAGCTCTGATATCCTGGTCAACTTGCTGAAACTTAGGGGACAGAAAGGAAAGAAAAACATAATCCACTACTTTGTGGGAGGAAAAAATCCACACAGGACAGAACAAACTGAAGCTCTCTCCCACATGTAATATTTCTACCCTCAGGCACATTAACAGGACACACACAACACTAAGGGCACCTGTTCTTCACCCCCTCTGAGGTGCCAGCCTGACACTTGCCCCCTTTTTCTGAGGGCTGCCTCGTTAGATGCTCTTGAGAACTGTTTGGACAAGCTCATCTTTATTGCATCTCTGCCCAGCTCACCCTTGCACTCCGAGGAATCACTGAAAGCCTTTCGAAAGGAGACAAGTGCTGCATTCACATTGATTTCAGAGAGCTCCTTTGACACCAGGAGAGCTGTTAGCAGTCTTCTCTGCCCTTCATAAAAGAGAAGGCTACAAGGAAATTCCCAGTAGGACCATCTCCGGCTCTCAAAGCCATCTCAGCCACTCCCTCCTCCCTGCCTGGGAGAAAGCCAGCAGAGTATGAAGATGCTTAAGGCAAAATAAATTAAAACCGCCGCTCTTCCCATCTCCCTTCCAGTTTCTGCCAATCTACGCTACATGAGTCACCTCACATCCCACACCCTGGCCGACATCAACCTTTGTATCAGCACACATCATTTATTCATACAGCTATTCTTACACCCCATTATCAAGGAAATATCCTTCTATGAAAGTAAGGAGGAAAATCCATTTTTCTACTACAAGACTCCAGGCAACTAATTAACGTCCCAGCAGCTCATTTCCTCCTCCATCGGGTAGCACCGTCGCTTGCCTACCTCTACAAATTCCCACCAGAAACATCCTTCAGCCCTCCAAAAGTTCAGGGAATAACTCAGTAATAACAACAGAGGTGCCAGGGAGGTAAAGGCACCCCAAGTGGACAATCGCTGCCCAACACTTCTGACAACCCCACACCACGCAAAAAAAGCCTCTTGACACAGTGCAGGCACCTGCTTCGGACTAATGCACCCTCCGAGAGAACTGCACGGGGACAAAGAGGATGCCCGAGAGCGCCTACAGCCTCCGCTCACACCGCGGCCGAAACTCCCCCGGCCCGGAGAGCACCGTGAATCCTGGAAACGGAGCCAATTTTGCTGCCGAAGGAGCGTGGGGCCCGGCGGGCACCGAGCACCAACTCTGCCGCGCCCCGCTCGCCCCTGCCCTCCTCCGGTCACACCACCGACCGCCGCCCGGGCCGCGGGGAGAGGCGGGATGGCTACAAGGCCGCAGGCGGAACCAGGGGTCGGCACAACCCGTGGGGACGGGGTGAGAGGAGGCGCGGGGCCCGGCCGGCGCACCCCTCACGGCGCGGTGCAGGCCCGAGCCGGAGCCCTTTCACAGCCCCCTGCGCCGGAGCCGCCTCCCGGGCCGGGCCGCCTTCCCGCACTGACCGGGCCGGGCCGTGGCGGAGAAGGAGGTGGGCGAGACGCGGGGCCGCGGCGGAACCAGGCCGAGCCCCGCCAGCCGCCGGGGCCGCCTCACTCACCATCGCCGCCGACGCCGCCATCTTGGATCCACGTGTCGGAGCAGACGTCAGCGGAAGCGGCGCGCGGTTGGCTGCGGGGCTTATCGCCATGGCGACCGCGGCCTCGGCGGGCCCGGCCCGGGTCGGGCCGGAGGCGGGGGCTCCGTGTTGCCGGTGCGGACGGCGCCGGGAGCGGGCTCAGCTCCACGCTGCTGCCGGGCGAAGCGGGCCAAGGGGCCGCCGGGCCGGTCACCAGCGGCTGTCCGGCCCTTCGCGGAGCCGGCCGGGGAAGGGCCAGACCGTGCCGCCATCTTTGCTGAGGGCAGCGGCCTTCGCGCTGAGGCCCACGGCGCCACGTTCGGTGCGGGCGCTGGGGCAGGGAGGCCTGGAACGGCACGGCCTGGGCCCTCCGGTACGAGCGGCCCGTTTCACGGACCCGACCCGAGGAGTGCTACGGATCCCCACCCCATCCACGGCCGCCGGCCAGGCTAGGGAACATGAGGAAAGGCCCAAAGACGACAGGTTTATAAATACTTTATCGATTAAAAGAAGCTTCCAAAGCTGATACAAAAACAGGGGCAATGGCGTTTGCCTCTTTGTGTAAGGAAAGTAGAATCTCAGGCCCAGAAGCTCCCTGCTGTAAGTTGTATAGGGCAATTAAAAAACCAAAAAAACCTACTTCCTACTTTTCCCCAAATAACCCATTATTAAATACTAAATGAAATACAAAATAAAAAAAAAAACAAAAACATAAAATGGGCATGCAAGGAATGCTGGGCTCGTTGCCAGTAGATGTGAACTCAATGCCTGTGAATGGAGCAGGGAGGCTTTGCCGCAGAGGGAGAGGGCTCCTTGGGTCAGGGCTGGCTGGAGAAGTTCCTCCCAGGGCAAATCTGGGGGATGATCCATCCAGGACCTGTTTGGAAAGAAACATCCACATCTGTCCATACCCCATGGCACATGCTGGCACAGCCTCACCAAAACTCACACTCAGCAGAGCAAGGTACCACGAAAAACACTGTGGAAGGAAATCCAGGGGGGTGACACGGAGGTCATTCTTCCCCTCTACTCTGCACTGGTGAGGCCACAACTGGAATCCTACATCCAGTTCTGGGCTCCCCAGTTCAAGGGAGACAGGGAACTACTGGAATGACTCCAGCATAGGGCAACAAAGATGATTAAGAGATCGGAGCATCCCCCTGATGGGGAAAGGCTGAGAGAGCTGGGACTCTTTAGCCTGGAGAAGAGAAGGCTGAGGGGAGACCTTATTAATGCCTACAAGTATCTAAAGGGTGGGTTGA
>BJBW01018623.1:0-13242 GCA_004320125.1 Scolopax mira | reverse complement strand
GAACTGGATGGTTTTTAAGGTCCCTTCCAACCCAAACCATGCTATGATTCTGTGGCGGCCATTCATCAGAGAGGACACACAAGAACTCGAGCTTGTCTCGCCAGCGTGCATTCCAAGAGAAAGAAAGATGCTGTTTGCTCCACAACCACCTCAGTTTAGGATGAGGACATTTGTTTGCTTCTGTTATCCCAGACAATGTTCCCTGCAGGGGAGCTGACAGCACAGAGGGGCTGGTGGGTCCCTCTGGTCTTTGCTGAGGATTGTCATACTTCAGCCCACTCACAGGAGGCTTTCCCCAGCAACATGGGCACATGGCTAAACTGGGAGGAGGTGGTGGGGTGAGTATTGTGCCGGGTGCAGGGAGAAGCACACGCTCTTCCTTGCACCGTTGCATCTTCTCCCTCCTGAACCCCAAGGAAGGGCAGTAAGTTGGGACAAGGCTGCTGTCAGCAGGGCAATGTGAGCCCTCCATGGATGGCCAGGCATGGTCTAGAGTAGAGAAAGAGCTCGTGCACACCTGGGAAGAGCCCCTGGCCCCGCCACGGCCCCCAGAGCAGCCCTGAGGGATCTCTGCAGGCTTCTCCCCCAAGCCATAAGTACAAGTGTGGTGGCTTGGGGCAAGTGGTAGAAAGATGAAAAGTAATGATGGGGAAGAGAAAAAGAGACCTGGGTTATAGCACATAGAGCCAGCCTCACCAGGGACGTGTGTTCAGAGCAGAGCAGAGGCTATCCTCTGTGCTTTCACTGCTGGTGCTGTGGACTCCCACCCCTCCACCAGTGGATGTGTGGGTCAGCACAGGGGGGTCAGGTAGAAGAAAACACTTCTGCTAGTAGTCATGGTTTGGGGGGAAACAGAAAGAAATCAGTGCTGCTTTAATACCAGTCGTGTGTTACAGGCTGCGAAATGGCTTTGTCCCCCTGTCCTGGGGGGGCCATGAGCATTGCTCCAGGTATCGGGGGGCAAATGTTCTCCCTTTAGTGGTGTGATCTCTTTGATAGGAAAATACGTAATGAGAAACTTTCTGATTTGGAGGGGGTGTATGTCTGGACATTTAGAAAACATTTGGCATGTCCCTGCATATTTATAGATAGATACACACACATGTACATTTTATACTTTGCACTTTATTTTATATATATAATGATAGTATGGGGTTTTTATGTATATATATACATATATATATATATGTATATATATATGAGCTTTTCCAATGGGGGCCTGCCACAGTGCTGTGGACTGAAGCAGCACCGGCTGCCTCATAGGCAGGAGCAGTGAGTCCCTTCAGAGCTCAGCACATCCCATCAGCAAACACAGCTTCTCCAGCAGGAGCCCACTGCCTTTGTGCACGGTCCCCCTGCCCCTCTGGGCTCCTGGCTTCTCCAGCAGACACTGTTTTCCTCTCATAATAAAATAGCTGTGGCTGAGCTTATCTGGGAGGTACAGTCAGTACAGAACGGCCATTCATCCAGCCCCCAGGCGGAGATGGGAATACATTAGACTCCACGTGGTTCACACTGGGGCTGTATGCTTTAATATATGGCCAACACGAAACGTTGGTCCTATAGAAAAGTACCAGATCAGTAGTTTATGAGCTCAAAACCTGTCTGGCTCAAGGAGCAGCTGCTGCAAGCACTCTCAGAGCTGTTGTGTTCAGAGCCACCCAGAAATGAGTTGACTCTGGTGAATGCAGCACAAAGCCCATTGTCTGAGAATTTTGGGGGCCACATTCCCCATTGTGGCCGTCAGCCGTGAGTGTGGGCAGAGCCAGTTTGCATTTGCCATGCAGGGATTCGTGGCTTGACATCCTGAGAGCAAAGCAAAGGTATTATCTCATTATTCAGAGATTATCAAGAGCTGCCCCAAACCAGAAATCAATGTAATATACATGTGGCACTTAGGGAAATAGTTTAGTGGTGGAATTGGCAATATTAGGTCAATGGTTGGACTTGAGGGCCTTTTCCAACCTAAGTGATTCTAGGATTCTGTGAAGCTTTTTGTTTTGCAGATGTGCTTTTCAAAAGCACCAGGCAAAAGCCTGCTCTCTGATGCTGTCTCCATCTCCCCTTGGAGCCCTCAACAGCCCAAGATAACCTTTTAAGATCACTTACATAGGACACCTGTGCCCAATAGGCTCAGGAAAAATAAGTAACCAAGTGCTCTCCTGGCTAAAACCATCACTGCCAGAGGAGCCAGTCCCATCTCTTGTTGAGAAGAGCATTTTTATTGATGTGGCTTGAAAAGATCTTGCAGCTCTCCAGAGTGTCCCTGCTCACATTGCCACAGGGTCACAGCCTGGCATCACCCCATCTGCATGGCAGTGAAGCCAATTTAGAATTCAAGAGAGGAGCCTCTCACTCCTTTTTTAAAATCAGAGCTGATATTAAAGGAAATTATCATAAGTAATATTTCAGTATTTAACTCCTCAAAGAAGCAAGCACTTCCCATAGGGTCGTTTCCCTGCATAGAGCCCAAGGAGAGCATCCCAAGAAGGACACAGAGGCATCTGTAAAAGGTTCCAGGAGGGAAACCAGTGCTCTGCAGGCGTGGAAACTGTCAGTCAGCTGCAAACTTTAGAAATTGGGAGTAGGGAGACTGAAGGAACTGCTAGGGACCCCAATTTCATTTCTAGCAGGAAATCTTAAATGAGAGAGGACTCAGGAAGCTCCAGGCTAGATTGAATCAGGTCCATTTTCCCAGCTATCTCTTGGGATAGTATTCTCCAACTCTGTGAGGTGTTTCTGCTGGGGACAGGTACTGAGGTCCATCAGAAACTGCGGTGGACAATTCTAGTGCTCTCCACAGCAGCCAAATCTGTACAAGTGCAGGTTTTCATTGGGGGCACTCACTGCATCACTTGGGGCATTTGAGCCTCAGCATTAGGCACAGTTTCTGTATCACTGTTTCCAGTGTATTCCAAGAGCAGTGGTTCAGAAGCAGCTTCATCGATTTCTTCTAATTATAAATCCTATAGAAAGTTTTCAGCTTGCAACAGTCCCAGTTTTCCTCTCAGTGGAGCCAATAAAAGTTAAGAGTTGCTCCCTAGTTACTGTCATTATAACAATAAAGAGCCAGAGTAATTGAAAAGTGAATCAGGGAAACTGCCAAATTGGAGAGCAATGATAATAGAAGAAATTACCTGGGAGCTCAAGCCCAATGCAAATACTTGCCTCTGGCTGCACTTGAGCCCATTCTGGACAAACTCCTGAGCTGATACGTGTCTAACAGAGGACATGCCTCCTGCATGTGAGTGCTGGAGTGTAGAGCAAAGAAGGAGCAATGACCATATGCTGGCCAACAGGCCAGACACTCAGAACCTGAGCCAACAAGGGTGATTTTGAACCCCATCTGGGATGGTTACTCTTCCTAAAAGGCAAAATGACAATGGAACAGTAAAAGAAGTAATTTCTACCTATATTAGCATAAAGCTTAAAAACGAGACTTGGAGATGCAGCAACAAATGCACATTTGTCAAGTGAGCAATTATTTCCCAGCAGACAGATTAACTTGGTATAGGAGGACCCCAAAACCCACAAGTCATTACTGTTTCCATCTTGTTAAGATTAGGCAATAATCACAATATAGACAATAATGTTTGTAATCCAGGTATCTTAAAGCAAAGCAACAGGAGCATCAGAGTAGACTCTGCAATAGCTTGTCAGTGGCAAAGCTGGTGTAGAGGGAGACCGGCAAAGACATGTAAAGGTGAGAGGAAAGGAGCACCATTTGTGAACATAGGCAACAGTGTGTCCTGAGGTGATTTTTCACACCAGTAGCTCTGGAGGCAGACATGAAGGAGCTGAAGATGTTGTTCTTCCAACACAGTCATCATGGCACACAGTGAGGTAGATCCTGAAGCAATCAATTGTCTTTTACTCTCCACAAGGACTAGATGCATGCACCATGTCGCAGGTCCCTCATCTTCAGGTGCCCTACCCATGTAAAGTCTGTGAGCATGACCCCTAAGGAGGCTCACACATCCCTGCAGATATCCTCAAAAAAGAATGCAAGCAGAGAACAGGTCTAAGAGACACTGCTCTGGGCTGTGAAGCACTCACAAGGGTGAGCATCCAGCTGGTGATGGGTGAGCAAAGGTTTTGGACTGCTTCTAGAAAGACAGTTCCCTGAAGGGAGAAAAACTATAAATGACAGCTAAAAAGTTTGTATTGGCCTCAGAGAACTATCCCTGAGCCAAGAACAGGAAGAAAACTCCAAAACAGGTTGAACATCACACTCTGATGAGAATGGGATGGGGTAACCCCATGCAGATGGGCTGCTCCTGTTGGTATGAAGTGACCATTAGAATGATATTATGGGTTTGGTTTATCAGTGGGCTTGGGCATATCAGATGGGTTTCAAGTTCAGATATGAGTTTCCCCCAGACAAAGACCCCAAAGGAGTTCAGGATCAGGTGGTAGGTGAGGAATAATTTATTTTACCTCCATGGTGCTGGTGTGCAATCAGCACTGCAGGAAGACAACCAGGAGGGCTGCAAACCCTGGGCAGCCTCAAGGCACTCTGCAAGCCTCCCTAATGATACCTCCCAACACCCCAGTAAGGCAACCATGTGAACTAATCCCCATTTCCACACCTCTAGTTGCCAAGAGAAACGCTTTTCGTAATCATTGCTGGTTGTGAAGTACACAGCTGCTGGGTTTTATTTGCTCTTTTAACATTAAAGAAAGCAGAACACGGCAGTGAGATTTCCTTATGCATAGCAAAGCAGGCTGGAAATTTGTGACTAAATACCAAGGGGATTTGCAATCCAGCTTTGAACTGTGCAACAAGGAGCCACTGGTGACAACTCTCTGCTCCCTATTTTTAGCTGGGCGGCCTGAATGCTGCATCCCTGAGGAACAGGGACAGCAGCAAAAACACCAAAACCACCAGAGCTGCTTTTCAGAGAACTCACCTGGGGCAAACCCAGGAACTTTGGCTCTTTCCCCTTCTATCCATTTTTCTGCAGATTTTCTGACACCAGGTCTTTGGTTGTTACTGGAAATAAATAAATAAACAGAATTGAAGAAGTCAGTGCTTCTAAGGATAGATGGATAAGTATATATGCATGCGTGCAAATCTGCCTATACACAGGTACACGTAAATATTTCAGGGTCTGGACTTACTCGAAGTGCACTTATTTTTCTTAGTTAACTACTGTGAGAATTAATGATTTTGCATCTGTGCAATGAGGTGTGCAGCAATGCTCAAGGAAGATGACCTTAGATAACACACCGAGCAGCTCAAAACTGATAAGGCTTCTCCTAGCCTCATCAGGCTGGAGGGAAGGAGCAGGAAATTCCTCCTGTACTGTTTCCGAAATGCCAGCTCTGCAATCTGATCACACTCTATCGCCATGTTCTGAATTGCAGAAACAGGCACAGGTTTATAGAATCACAGAATTGTTTGGTTGGAAGAGACCTTGAAGACCATCAAGTCCAACCATTAAGGTAAAACTGCCAAGTTACCGCTAACCCCCGTCTCTCAGCACCACCCACTCAAAGAGGGTCAGTTTAGAAAAGGGTGTACAAGTCCTGGTGCTCACTGTTTGCTGTAGGAAAGCCCATGTCTTGGTCTATAAGGCCTGAGAGCTCAAGGTGCAGTTTTAGATGATCGTCAGCTGCAGCACAAGGGGTGACTTGGGGCATTTCCATCCTTCTTTATTGACTGCTCTGATGGCTCAGAGACTGGTCTCCTCACCTGGCATTGTGCAAGTCAACCAGCGTGAATGCTCTCTCTGCTGTACCATTAGCAGGTATTAATGCCACAAACCTTACACATGTGCAAAGTTCCTCTGCTGCAAAATACTCATTTCTACATATTCTTCAGGAATCATCTGGTTTTTATATCTGGTGTGTGTAAGAAGAACATTTACGTACTGGATCAGCAGCAGAAGTCAGCTAAGAAGGAATTGTTCTCTGCTTGTGCTCACCACGCAGACACAAATGGAAAGTTGGAAGGAAAAAATGGGCAGACTGAAGGTTGTGGCTCATGGCAAAGTGGAAGTGCTATATCAGGGGAGTGTCTTGGGGTTTAAACTCGCTTGGAATGGCCAGGACTGGTACCAGATTACTGCATCTCCAGCCTGGAAGACCATCCCTGGCATAGAGCTGTGTTTCTCTGCCACTCTACCAGCATTAAGTAAGCTGGCAAGAGCTCTAGCAACATCCATTTGCAACATTCACACTGTTAATGTTAAATGAACCCAAAAGAGCAAAATTTGCAAAGTTCTATTGAGGTGTTGAAATGAGGTTGGGAAAAAAACCCCACAAGCAGGGAACTGGGTTATGCCCACATGCCTCTCTTCCTCCAAGCACTGAGCTTGTTACCAGTGGCTGAGCCTAACTGGGTCCTCTTCCCACAGTTCGACATGCAGAGGATAACACTGGAAGAGCTGAAACACATCCTCTACCACGCTTTCCGGGACCACTTAACGATGAAGGACATCGAGAACATCATTATCAATGAAGAGGAGAGTTTAAACGAAAACTCTGGCAACTGCCAAACAGAGTTTGAAGGTGAGTGGGAAATTTTCTGTGTTTCTGTACAATTGTTCTCTTTCTGCTTCATCTGTAAAACTCACTCTGATCCATGACAGGCAATGGGCAAGGATGCGTGGAATTAGCATGGATTTGTGTTTAGGGTAAGTAGCAATGACACACGTAGAGAACTCAAGAGCTGCCGTTAGCCTTCTTCCATGTGGTGAAAATAAAACAAATGCTTTTTCAGGCAGGAAGATGAACTAGTGGGTCCTCTGCCTTATGGTCCTCCTTTCTCTGGTGGGATTCAGGCAGGGGAATGCGCAGCCCATGCTCAGATGAGTGTCTAAGACAGGCTGAATTGTCCCATAAATATTTATATGTCTTTCAGTCTATCACAGAAAGGCTTTATTAGCACTTTGTTGGCAAGCTGTGTTAGGCTCCACCAGTTTTCATAGAATCATAGAATGGTTAGAGTTGGAAGGGTCCATAAAGACCATACAGTGACACCCCCTGCCCTGGGCAGGGACACCTCCCACCACACCAGGTTGCTCCAAGCCCCATCCAACCTGCCCTTGAACCCCTCCAGGGATGGGGCAGCCACAGCTTCTCTGGGCAACCTGGGCCAGGCTCTCACCACCCTCACAGCAAAGAAGTTCTTGCTGAGATCTCATCTCAGTCTCTCCTCTTTCAGTTTAAAACTGTTCTCCCTCATCCTCTGGCTCCCCTCCCTGATCTAGAGTCCCTCCCCATCTCTCCCGTAGATCTCCTTTAGGGACTGGAAGGAGCTGGAAGGTCTCCCTGGAGCCTTCTCTTCTCCAGGCTGAACCTCCCCAACTCTTTCAGTCTGTCCTCACAGTAGAGAGGCTCCAGCCCTTGGAGCATCTCCATGGCCCTCCCCTGGACTTCTATTAGCTTTCCAAAGCCATAAAAGGTCTTTTCCTCTGAGCTCCCAGGGAACAGCTGTGAATAGTCCTCTCGCTGCACTGTAACACCAGCAATGGGCAGAGTGCACCCCACTGCCCTGCACACTCCTTGTTTGACGCCGTTGGGACTACTGGTGTGGAGCTGCAATATGCTACACTGGTACACCACAGGGCAGCTCATCTCCACATATGGGAGAGTGTCTGCAAGACCAAGGTCTAAGCAGTCCTCAGAGGTAGCTAGAGAAAGAGAAGCACTTGCTTCTGGGCATCTGTTATTTAACACAGCGTCTTCTCAGCAGCTCCACAAGACCACTGAGCTAGTGATCAGCAACTGGGATCAGACACAACTTTGAGTTTTACATGGCATTTTGCACTTTGAACAGAACATTCTTGGCAAGAACATTCTCTTTTGCCAAGATGGGCAACTAATTTAGGGAGAGAGATTTTCTTGACCAGAGGAGCCTGTTCTGCTCCCAAGCGTTGCTGGTTGGAACAACTAAACAGATACAAATCATCTTAATGCAGAAAAAGTCCAGGGAAATACCTACAGAGAACCTCCGGGTTTGTGCACGTCATCCTGGGACCAGCTGTTGTGCTTTCCCTCCCACAGCAATACCACTTTGTATAGGCCATTTGGGGGAAAATTTGGGTCAAATAGCCTCTGAAAGAGCACCCAGCAGAGACACCGAAGCGTCTTTAAAACAAATCAAAGGATAAATATATTAGTGCAGTTCTTAGCCTGGCTAATTAACGGGATTCAGAAGCTATATCCCGCACACTCATCCTCTGCTAAATACTGCAGAAAAGATGTAGAAGAGCACAGCTGAATTTTAAAAAGCCTGCAGGAGGGAGACAAGGAGCAGCGCTCTCTGAATCAAGCCAAGCAGCATTTTTTTTTGTTCCTCCTGGAGAGCGGCCGGGAGGAAGAGATGCTTGCTTACATGAATGGAGTTGTTAGTCCCCACTGACCTGCTGATTCAGTGGAGACATGTGCCAGCTGTCTCCACGGTGAGAGGCATCCAGGATTCTTTCAGCTCCAGTACTTGGGTGAACTATCTCAGTCACAAAAAAATAATAAAAAAAAAACCAACCAAAAATAAAAGAGTCCGAAAACCTAAATGCTCAGCGTCTCATTTTGGAAGTCCCAGCTTTCAAAAGTACAGCAAGAACAGCTTTTCTCGTGGGATGTTGGCATTGCTGGTGCTAGGCAGAACCTAGAAGGAAAACAGACCCTTTTTTAGATGTTGTTAGAAATACACACACACACACAAATCCACCGGAGAATAAAGATCAACTGAACACTGTCAACAAACATGGAAACTTTTGCTTCAAGTCCCAGAAGAAAGGGATGGTTCTGGTCCGTGGCAGCTCTGATGTGAGCTTTTCTTCCAGGATGGACAGGCTGAGAGCAAGTGTGTCCCTGCAGCTCTCCAGGCTGGACGTGCCATTACCCGAATGACTCACCGGTGCCCTTGGTGTTCCCACTTCCCCGACATTAAGATCCCTAAAGGGCTCAAAAGCAGAAATAATGGGGCTTCATGGCAGGTATCAGTGGCACTGAGGGAGAGCTGTCATGAAGGTTGGACAGCATCTCAGTCTAGCTTCAAATGATCTAGCTTGCAAGACATACAGAAGTGTAGTTAGCCACCTTTTATTCATTTTGTATTTAGTGGAGTGAAGGAGATGCTTTTGGGATATAATTCCTTGAGTTTATTTTAGGTGCTGTCTTGGGATGAGGTGAATTGCACCTTACAAAGCAACTATTTCTTTGAACTGTGAGGGTAGCCTAAAGGGACTAGCTTAGAGGCTGGCATCTATTTTTAATGTCCATTCCATCCACCCCATTGACCTGCCTTTAATTGTGGGTAGGAATGAATCCAAGATGAGCCCAAATGGTTTTCACTGAGGTCTGGGAATGGCTCTTAAGGGAAGAGACGTAGCAGATACTTTCAGTTCTCTCTATCAAAGAGAAACCCCAAAACCCTTCTCCATCCCATGGGCAAAGACATCCCCCTTCTCCACACCTGGGGTTAGCTGGCTCAACCCCACCAGCTGCTAAACAGCACTAAACAGGACACGTCACCATCAATATGAATATGTACAAATTTCTGTCATTCTTACAATTCTGCTGTCTTGGTTTCTTGTCATAACAAGGTCTTCACAACTATGTAATATTCTTCCTCTATGGAAGAATGGACAAGGACAATATACTTTATCTCCCTGTCCCACCCTCACATACACACATAGAGCCACACGCACACTTTAAACCAAATACAACGATCGTATTATGGTCAGGGACAAGATTTTGTTCAGCTCTCTCTGAACAAGAGAGTCGTTTGCAAGACATCAGACCTAGGCTTACATTACAACTTTCCCTCCTACGCATTCGTAGGGCTTTTCATTAGCCTTATTCTTGACAAAGAGCAAAGCAATGGAAATGCCCAGCTCCTCAGTACCAGCAGCCCACACCAGCCCTGCCAATACAGAATACAGCCAGAAGGGAAGCACGGTAATGTCTGCTGCCTTTCTCTCAATTTATATTAATGCTTAGGGCAGGAGAACAAAGTTGAGAGTCAAGGAGAGTGTATGTTTTATGAGAAAAGACACAGGAGAAGGACAACTGTTTGCAGCGACATTGTACTACTAAAAATATATACTACAAAAGTAATTTGTCTGGCAGCTCCCTTTATCCAAATACTCAGGACATTAAGCTCGTGGCAAACAAGAATGCCCTCTGGTTACAGTGACCCATGCTGTCTGCCCCAGGTGTTTCAACCTCGGCCCTGACACTCAAATTAACTGGATATACAAGACCTGCCACAGCTTTTCTCCCTGCTCCCACTAAGAGCATCTGCTCCTCAGCTGAGGGCTTGGGAATGAAAAACTGACCTCCTGAAATGAAAATAACTCCTTCCATCCAGAGAAAGCAAACATCACTCACCTTTAGCAGGGTTATGACAGAAGCCACTATAAATATACTGTAGCTGTTCACGTTAGCAAGCCTTTTTCTGCAGGCGAGAAGGCTCTCAGCACTTACTCTGAGCATCTCAAACCCACCATGGGCATCAGCAGCAGCCACAGCCACTGGACTGATGCACCCTGAAATGGGCCGGACCCATTAACCTCATGTCCTCGTGGAGAAGTTATAGCATTAGTGCTATATCTAGTGACACCATAGTGAGTCCTTACTAGCACGTTCTCTGCGTGTTGAGATGAAGGAGGACCTGGCCTTGATTTGCCTTTGTTTCTTGAGATCTCATTTACATTGGACATCCTTGTGAGTTGCTCTTCCCAATATGGGGCCAAGATATCTCCAGAGGAGCTTCAGGCTCTGTGTTCAGGGAATCAGCTCAGGTCCGAACTTTGGTGTGTCCCATGGGTATTAAAAACTCTCAATGGCAACAGATGCAAACCAGATTGAGCATCCAGGCCCTACAACCACCTAAGCATACTAGCTATGGAAACCATCAGGAAAAAGCACAGCTGACATGCTCAAAAGATCTTTGAATTTGGAGAACTGAGAGAAGTGAGGGCAAAAACTCACCAGTTAGCTGGGAGGGAGGGCAAATGGGTCTTAATAGTTACAAGGGTGATTCACGGTGCAGGATGTAGTTGTGTTCACAGTGAAGTCAGTAATTTCAGCTTCTTTGTCTCCCTGTGGCTTGCAAGGGGGCAGAGGAACTGTAATACTCATCTTGCTGGAGTAATTCCTGCTCAGCCCCAACCAACAGCAAGAAGGTCTCTCCAGGTCTGCAACCTCTACATTTCCACACAGACATTTCTCCTTTCTTCAGGAGTTATTTGGTAGGTTATTTGGCTATTTGGTGTACCTTCAGTCGATAAAGAAGAATAACAATGACTTACCTGGATCCTGCTGCCTTAAAGCTCTATTTTTACTTGATGATACAACAGAAGGCTGGAGGAATTGTTCAATTTAGGAACACTTCTGCAGGAAACATGCTCTACTCTTTTCCTTTGAATAGCGAAGTTGTCATTGCAAAAAGCCTTGGCCAGTCTTCAACTGCTGCTCCCAGTCACTGCAATCAACACTGTAGCCCCACACCGAAGGGCAATGCCGACTGTGATGGCTTGTGTCACTGTTTTGTCTGTTGGCTGGGAGTGTTTTCAAAGTACAGAAATGATAGAAAAATAAATAAAGAAGTAACTAAAGCTGTGATTTAACAAGCTTTTCAGAGTGCTGGGGCATAATGCACAAAACCAAGGAACCACAGTATTGATTCTGTGTGCATTATAAAAGCGAGCGAAGGAATCAAGGAGCAGAGCAGTGCCAGCAGAAAGCAAGTAATTTAGGAGAGCTGCTGTAACGGGGATTTCATTATGTGCACAGAAAATAGTGAGTCCCTGGGAGCATTGGGGGGCAGCGATTCCCTGCCCTGGGCAGAGGGACTCAAAGTGCTGTGTAATGAGGGCTTCTGGTGCCTCGGGTGCTGCCTGATGCTGGGGAACCGCTGGGGAGCTGGGCTTAGGACACCGGCACCGCTAAATCCTGGACAGAGGAGGTGAAGGGGGATGAAAAAAGTGTTCAAAATGCAGCATCCACCTCTGTGCAATGATCACAACAAGGGGATATTTTCCATATATTCTAAAAGCATCTTCCTGGACTTTTCCGAATAAGGGCACTCGGAGAATTTTCCTGGTGGCATTTTCATAGAATCATGGGATGGTTAGAGTTGGAAGGGACCTTAAAGATCATCTAGTTCCAACCCCCCTGTCCTCCCACCAGACCAGTTTGCTCAAAGCCCTGTCCAGCCTGGCCTTGAACCCCTCCAGGGATGGGGCAGCCACAGCTTCTCTGGGCAACCTGGGCCAGGCTCTCACCACCCTCACAGCAAAGAAGTTCTTTCTAGTATCTAATCTATATCTCTCCTCTTTCAATTTAAAATCATTAAATTTTAAATGTCACACTCCCTGACAAAGAGTGCCTCTACAGCTCTCCTGTAGACTCCCTTCATGTACTGGAAGGGTTTTTTTTAGATTTATTATAATTCTGAACTTGTTGTCCACCATCTGAATGTCTCCCATTATCACAAGTGTGACCATCCAGGAGTAAAAGACTAAGGATACATCTCTTCTCAGGTCAAAACAAGACAGCAGGGAGGAACTACCCATCCCATGTGTGAGGATCTTCAGGCTTTCTGTGATTATCTCGGGGGGGCCTTCAGAGCCTTTTCAAACAGACTAATCTTCACAGTAACCCAATACCACATATTGTTCTGATATTCATATGTAGGGAGACAGAGACATGAAATGTCTTTAGCAAGTCACAGCACAAATCCCCATTGATGAACTTTAAAAAAAATTAAAATTAAATAAAATAAAGCAAACACTAAAAATCCCAACTCTGTCTGCATTTTAACTGCCACAATTTACTTGTGCATCTTTTGACGGCTATTCTGCAAGCATTCATTGAAAAGGCTCTTAATAAGACTGATTTTATTTAGGCATAGAAAACCAGCTTGGAAAAATGACTAATGTATTATGCATACTCATGGGAACTATCACAGTGGGTTTTTTAAATGTTGTCAGAGACCACAACTTGAGTCTCTGCTCATTTCCAGTTGACCTGTAACTTGAAAAACCTGGATGAGTCTAAAGGGATTCACAGAAGACCAATATTCCTGATTAAAGAACTTCATAAAGAGCTTACAAGAAATTCACAGATAAACTAAGGCATTTGAAGGGCTTAAAAGCCAAGATGGGAGAGAATGAACTTCCTGCAGTATGAGAAGTGGGGAAGTGGAGACCGAGGGGAGACCTTATCATCACCCTTGACCTTATCGCCCTCTCCAACTCCCTGAAAGGAGGCTGTAGAGAGGCGGGG
>BJBW01018609.1:747-21371 GCA_004320125.1 Scolopax mira | reverse complement strand
AGGGTCTGTAGAAGAAAACTGATCTGAGATGGATTCCCTCAGATTTCCAAGTGAAGATGTTTGTAATTTTTTATACAAGGCACTTGTTGGCATAAGGGAGATGTGGTGACTCCCGTTCAAATTAACGGCAACTGTTTCAGAGACAACCTTATAACTCAAATAACTTATTTATTTGAACTCTCCAAACTTCAATTCACCTTCAGGAAATCAAAGTACTCCTCTCCTCCTGCCACACATCCACACATTGAAATAGAAGGTGTGGAAATACCCCGCAGAGAGGCTTCTCCTCCCTGTTTTGAGACTGGAAAAGGTGAATGGGTGCTTTGCCAATTATCCACGTGGGCAAATGTCCCCCCTAGAGATCTGCCCAGGCAGCAAACAGCCTTTTTCTGCTGCAGTATCTGGGGATCTGTGCCAGATACCCAGGAGCAAGACTTAACACATCACTTCTAGAAGGTGGGATGCAGAAAACTATCTGGGATTGGTGTGATTACTGCCACAGGCTGACACTTCACTGAAGTGCCAAGAGCAGGCACGTTGCCCAAAACATTATTAATTTTACAACCAATCAGTTTTCAATATAATTCTTTCCTGCTGAACTGTAATTTATTTGTGATAACAACAACTTCATTTCACTGAATGGCTTTTTAATCCCTCTAACTATAAAAAAAAATTAATTTTACCACATGTCACTCCTCATTGTCAGCTCAGCAGTGGATTACACTGATTTGGGTTTAAGCCTCCAGGGCCTAAGTGTGGATATGTGATAATGACCAGCCAGTTTACCTGAACAATAGAGATTTACTGGAATAAAGGAGGAGAATTATGTTTCTGTATGCTTTCAGTTATCTGCAGAATTGAGGACTTTTTTGCCACAGCATCCATCACTGACAAGGACTAGAGGGCTGGAAATTAAGCATATGGTAATAATAATCACAGTGTAATGGCCTCCTGGCTGAGCTGAGCATCTGTTTTGCTTTCAGCTCAGCTAGTGACAAGTCTCTGCTCTTCAACAGAAATTCATCTGACTAAATATAGACATCTCTAAGGGGGCAGTGCCTGTGAGCTCATCCTCCTGGGCTCCCCAAACAGCAGGGTCTAGGGGTCGGTCGTGAATCCGCGTGTCCAGGGACTCTTGCTGCCTCTTGTTTGGCATTTTCCCAGAGCCTTGGTGAGGCAGCTCCTGGCCTGGCCCCAGGCAGGGTAAGCAGGGGCTCCCCTGGACTCCCATCCCACTCCAGATGTTGCAGTGACATCACTGCTCTCTCTGGTGACACTCGTGCCCATGGGCAAAGTCCTTCTCTACACCAGAGCCCATGCTGTGGTCAAATAAATTACTGAACAGCCAGGATATACCTGGAAATTGCAGGTAGGAGACTAACCCCAATGCCACAGGAAGCTCTGCTCAGCCATGCTGCAGATAGTCTGCTCTTTCTCTGACCAACCCATCCATGCTTTTTTACCCCAGTTTCTCCCCCAAAATTCCTCTTTCTTCACTGTATTCCTCACCTCAGGAAAACGGTGTCCCAGCAGCACTCTTCCCATGGTTTCCAGCAATGGAAAGGCATTGTCCACTGCTTCTTCTCACTCATTTCCAGTTGGTAGAAGAGTAGTCATGTTGGAGGGACCTCAAATCTTGGTTGGAGCAGCCTCCCTGATATCCTCCTCTATGATAAGATGGATCACTCAATGGCTGATGGCTGATTGCAAATGGCTGGTGGTCGGTGGCTGATGGCAGGGGGGTTGGACTAGATGACCTTCAAAAGTCCCTTCCAGCCTCGACAACTCTATGATTCTAGGAAATATTGCTTTCAGTACTTCTTCTGTCTGCTCGCTCTAAAAGGACCAAAAGGAGATTAATTTAGATATCTAAGGCTACTTGGATCTTTTCTTTCGAAAGGGACTGTGGCTTTCCTACCAACCTCTGCAAGAGCAGAGAGAGCTCTTGGCTCATGCCCATGGTTGGTAAGCACAAAGACTGCAAGTTGCTCACCAGAATGGCATGAGTCCTGCTTGTGGGGATCCCAGCTCCTCTCTCTGGGGAAGGTTGGTTGTGGGAATAAGTTTTCACTAAAACAAAACATCCAAGCAGTGATTAAATGTGACAGGAGGCTGCCACAGCAAGGCTGGGCTGAGTTTTGAACATTGCTAGTTAAATTGTTCAGCACACTAGGCCATTTCTTATGGGAGCTTTCTGACTCAAATATATGTCACTAATAAACACTGAAAAAAAGGAAAAGAATGTTTAAAATCAATTTTTAACTAGCAGCTTGCTTAAGTTACATACTGCCATTGTGAAAAATAAGATGTTTTATTATTTTCAGGGAGGTTTTCATACATTTTACCTTTTGGATTACAGTGAAGTGCCACAGATACAGGGTGTGCTGAGACATAAATGAGGGAGAATAAAAGGCTCTCAGACAGGTTTCCTAAATGCAGACCCATGTAACAATGTGATTACCTTTCAATATAATACAGTAAGATGAATACTTGAAGAAAGTGAAGCAGGTCTAATGTACGAGCACTTCAGCAGAGTATTTGTGATCTGCATAATGGACTCCTGCATACAACTGTGTTCTAATTGGCCTAATGTCAATCATATATTGTGGGCTGAAAACCCCAGCTGAAGGGTTGTACTGAAAGCACTGGCAACAGGTGAGGATTTAAGTGGTGCCATGGGACTATATAATCACTGCTGAATAGCAAGATATCTCTGACAGGTGCAAGCTGATGGGCAGAATTGCTAAGAACATCAGGAGTGGAAAAATTAACTGGGATTTACTACCACATGGTGAGATCACATCCCAAATACACAAGGTTTTCCTAAAAGATTGGTTACCAAAATGGCTTCAGAGTCCCAGAAAGCCAGTGGCTCTTCCAGCAGAGTGGCAGAAGAAGTGAAGGATAGTGTTGTGTTACCTCTGACTGACATGTGTGTCCTTGTGCCTGTCTGCTGCTCCTGAGAGACTCCACTGGTACCTTAATGGAGGTCACAGCCTGGGAGGATGCAAGCCTTTGAGCATCAGGCTGAGTTAGTGAGTTGAAGCTCCAGAATTTAGGAAGGCCAATGACACCTGAAAAGCTCCTACGAGAAGGCAGACTACACTGACAGTAGGCCTTGGGTCCCTGGCACAGGTAAAAAGACCAAAATACGTCCATCTTGGCTGTGCCACTGCTGCCATTGAAGCATTACATTAGCCTGGGCACAGCAGGAGTGTTTAATCCAAAGGGGGAGGAAGGAATCATTCTGAGAGTCTCAAGTCATAGAATCAAACTCACAAAGGGGAGTCAATGCTGAATACCAAGAAACACAGTACAGGACTTTATTGTAGCTGCCATATATAGGCCTGATGGACGAGCCTAAAATGAGTGCAAAGGCCCCAAGCTCCAGCCCAAAAAACAGGAGAGCAGAGAGCCCTTTCAGTATCTGGTGGAACAAATGTGAACTAGATGGAAGGGACTGAGGGACTGTCTGAGACTTGTTTCTTGTATGTATTGCATGAAAAGAAATTCTGTCAAAAAGCAGTTAAAATGGAGAAAAGTTTGAATGATAGCAAGATACAGCAATCTGGAGCCCTAACTACAGACAGTGATGTCTCACACTGAAATGTCAAATTAAGGGCATGAGAGAGAAATGGGAAAGGAAAGCAAAATATTTCAAACTGAGGTTTGAAAAGGTTCCTGTGAGAACTGGGTGAAGGCGTTAGGCAATCTAATGTGAGCTAAAAGGAAGGTCCCTGGAAGACAGGACTATAAAAAGGCCATAAGGAAAGCTTCATGAAGACCTTCTCACAGTTGTCCCTAGATGGTTTAGACAGAGAACTATCACAGTTCAAGCAGGAGGAAATGCCCAGGTTGCTGTGTGAATGCAGACGTAATGCCCGTGCCCTGGGATAGGAGCCCATCTTCAGTTCTCACTCTATGTGTGTTTGGTTAAAAAGGAAGTGACCCATTTCATGGGCTACATAAGACTGGCACAAGCCTGAAGAGGAATTCTCTACAGTGGAGTAATGAGCTAATTAAAGCCATCAGGGAAGAAAGGCAAAGGAGGTTTGACAGAACCTCAACAGCTGGTAAACAAAACCTTACACAGCTTCTACTAGTGAAGATCATGTACACCCAGGTGGTCTCAGCCACTGCAGATGTAGCCTCAAAAGGCCAGTTTTTCTCCTTCTTCTAACAGGAAGATTGTTCTGTCTCCCTCATGCAATTTCTGCAGATGATACCTTTGTCTGAAACACAACTAAAACTATAGTCATGAACAAAAACATCCTTTTTAGTATTCCCTTAGCAGCAAAGCATTATGTGTAATTAAAAATCAGTTCCTTTCTTATATATTTCTCTAAAATTAATTTAAAAAAATTAGCTTACTTAACAGGAAGATTACAAGCTTCAATAAAGAACAGGTTGTTATTGGTCCTGATTCCTGTCTTTTCCTTATCTTCTCTTTACAAAGCAGACAAAAATGGATGAAAATTAACCTTGCAAGGCTTGTCTGGTTCTTCCCACTCCAAGAGATAGCCTTTCATTTTGGTTCCAGGCATAGAGCCAGAGCATGATCATTTTTGAAGTCTGCATAGTTGAGATAAGTCATGCTTCCAAGTGGCAGCATTCTCAAAAGAAATTATGTTTTATAAGACATTAAATAAAATTTTCACTTATGACTTATGTATGTAGATCTGGAAAGGAAAATAAATCTCATAAATGTCCCAGGTTCCCAAAACTCAAAGCTATTTGTAGTAGTCAAGTCCCTTTGAGTATCTGGGTCCTGCAAGTATTGATATTCCAGGGCTTTGGTGCATTAGCAAGATATTGCACATCAACTGCTCTACGGTAGTTGTTTATGTTCTCGGGCACAGCATCAGCTGGTAAACAGAAGGCAGTTTATCCCTTAGGAAAAGAGAGATTCAAATTACCTCCTATTTACTACTACTATTTTCTGAAAGGTAAAAGCAAACACACAGTTATTGAGCAGTTGATGAGGAAGCGCATTTACATACGAGTCCTCAGGCTCCTAAGTAACAGTGTCACAATTAAAAACAAGATGATTGCTGTTCTTCAAAAGTATTTATCCAAGGCTTAAATGCATTTATCATACTGATTGAGTGTAAGTGTTTTCAAAATGCTTCCCAAATAGCAAATGTTAACTGCGGACCAGACTCATTTCTGTGCCATGCCAATTAATCTATCCCAGCAGACTTTGCTGCATTGCCTTTTGCTTCAATATTGTTTCTCTTTTGCCTGATGGAGGAAAATAAATCACATCTTTCAAAAATTGTAGGGGAGAAATGTATACCATGATTCATTTGAGGAGACAAATTAGTACACTGAAATATTTGTGGTCAGTTTGAGAGTCCAGAGGTGTAGTTCACAGAAGAAGAGATCAGACTTAAGACTTGGCTCATAACCTCAGGCATAAGTAGGGAATTGTAATTCCTGGGTACCCAGCACACCCGGGTGCTGTGACTACAACATCACCAAGAAAAGGACTGAGTTGTAGGACTTACCTCAGAAGACTTGGAGAAAAAGCATCAACTTCAAAGAGAGTTTTCAGTAGTTTGCCATTTTGATTACTCCTGGGTGGAAAATCCCCTGCTCTGGTTTGAGCTGACTTCAGCCAGAAATGGCTACTCAGTTTTGGTGGTGAACAGGAAAGGCAGCCATGTGATGTGCTGACACTACTGCTTACATCTCTTATAACCACCACTCCAGGAATGGTGTCTTGGCCACATGAAGCCAGTGGGCTTGGGTGGATCTTCAGGGTTCAATAGGAACAAATCACTGTGCTGATCTGTGTGAGTTGTAACTTCTAAGGCTGTATGCATAGATAGACACTTGAGCACCAGATGGAGTCACCAATCAGCACGAATTTGGATCTATCATTGCTAAAGATTTTCAGTGAATTAGGAAGAAGTAGATAATTCATCTTTTTGGCCCAGGTTTTTCATGTTGTGGTATAATAGTTACTGCTGCTCTGTGCAGTCTCCATCCCCTTTTTTCTTTATTTAGATGGCAGAACTTGGATTGTAAAGTCACAAATTGTTCCTGCTGATGTGAATAAAGATGTCCTATCATACCCAATAATTAAGCCAGTGGGAGGAAAACCTCAACAGACTATTGAGAATACAAGGACATTGCATCAGCAGTACAGCAATGTCAAAGTATAAGGAGGATGTATTGACAACAGATGACTTACATGAAGATACTTTTTCATACTCCTCTGCTGGGATACTGGCCTAATTGCCTATGTAATTAGCCCAGATATGAAAACCTGCAGTACTTTAGTGCTTCACCTTCTTGTTTTAACTCCAGAAATATGAGGTAGAATGAGTGCCAGTTTATTAACCTGTGGGGATGCTGGAAGCAAGACGTGTTTAGTAGGGAGTGAGCTTGTGTAACGTAGTTCCACAGGCTCAGCAGCAGCCCTTCATCTTACTGCTAGGGATGCAAAGCCCCTTGCAGAACAGAGCACAAAGGCCAGCTGCCACTCAGCCTTTTTGGGTGTTCATCTATAAACTGAGTCCCACACAACAGCAGAATTCAGTCACTTGCATCATCAGAGATAAGCTGGGATAACCCAACAACAGTTTCTACAGACAGGTTCCAGTCTACCATAGGTCCTGTTTGACATCTCCCAGATCAATGTGCATGTTTCAGATGCCTCAAATGTTAGATGTCTTTTCAGATCTTCATCTAGAACCCTGATGTCGTGTCCATGGAAGACAATGGTGGAAGGCTCTTCATTTTGTTTCTGAAATGTTTAATGTGAATGTTAAAGATGCAGAACACTCCAAGACATTCCTTCTGTCAGCCTTGGAGGCAGTAACAGAGCGCTAAGAGCATGAGAAGAGCACGTACCGCCTTTCTCTGGAGCACAGTGGGAAAAATCCAAGTCCCCTTTTATACTTTCCTTGAATGTTTTGCAGTTATTCTTGTAAACTAAGACACAGCCTTTAAAAAGTTTCTCTGTTATCATGCTAGTACTTGCAAAACAGAGATCAATTCTACACTAGGAATTGCAATCGTGGTCCTACTGGATGACAAATAAAGACATGCCCTTCTGTGCACCTTCTTTCACGTATCTATCGGATACGTTGGCTGAAAGATTAGCAATTTTTAAGACTTTTGTTTGGTCTTGTCTCAAATCACAAGCACTTTGGGAAAAGCAAATGAAACATACTTTTCAAGGCTGGGACTGGGAAAAAAGCAATCACTCCCATTCCTCTTCAAAACCACAAAGAAATCACGCAGGCAAAGCTGAGTATTTTGCTTGTTTGCTTGTTTTTACATAAAAAGGAAAAGCTAAACTGACTCTGAGGTCCAGTAAGGACTTTCATACATATATATATATATATATGTAAGAGAATTGGAGTGCAGTGATGCAATGAAAGTTGGAAAGATTAGATCAGCAGCTGGTAGCACATGAACACCTCTGGTGATTGGCAAGAGAAATGCAGATCTGATTGCTCTGACCCTTGGCTTTCTAAAAGATGAGCAGGGAGTGTAACGCAGGAGACTTTCTCTCTTAACTAGAAACCTCAGAGACTTGTTCTTTTCTGGATCAGCACAATGCTCCAAAGGCAGTACCCACATTGGCTTTGTGATTTATGGCTTGAGACGACACTTGCCAGGTTGGGAGAAAAGCTTTTTCTCAAATCTCTGTGTGACTCCAAGTTTTATAGAAGCTGGAGTAAAGTTGCTCCAGCTTCAGTTGCTTTGTGGTTTAGTTATCGTTGGGTTTTACAACTGCAGAATGTTTTTCCATTTATTAGCTGCTCTGCCTGGAATGCAGCATTGGGTGATTTATTGTGGGCATGACACCCCCCTGCAACTGGTGATGTGGTATTTGTCCAGAGAAGAAGGATTGTGAGTGAGCTGAATGGGGTCCAGCTGCGTCCCTGGATCCAAACCAGCTCCAGCCTTTGGAGGGGGAATTCTCTTTCCTGGAGTACGCAGAATGATGGCAATTTCTCTCAGAGCTGACCTCTGTTCTTTTTCTTCTCAGTGTGCCCATTTTATTGTTCAGATTTTGGAAGACAGCTAACAGGGTGACGGCTGAACCACTCCCTGTACAGTACTAAACCCTTCGATGGCAAGTCAGAAGATTTAGTTTGTGTTTCCAGCTCTGTGTTGTGCAATGCGTATCTTTAATGGTCTGTGTCAAGAGCTTCTCAAAGCAACATTTGGTGTTACTTCCAAAATCCAATTAGCTCAGCCCAATCCTGGGGTACATTTACCCATATGATCAAGGGATGTCTCATCCCCAGCTGTGCCCAGAGTTGACACTGACTGGCATCAGGATCTCCAGCTGAGAGATGAAACTTGGCTGGGAGCAAGGCAGAACAATTCCCTCCTCCTGCTGGCGTACGGAAGCTGTAATTCCAGGGAGACCAAATTTTCCTTTTGAGACCAGGGCTTTGTTCTAAGCCAGTCCCACTGCACCTATTAATTTCTAAAAAGTAAATGATGCTAAACTCCTTTTGCAAGCAACCCTTTCCCAGCTCTGACAGCATACTCACAGTCTGTGCTGCTAAGTAGGGTTTTTTTCCCCTTTAATTGGCCTACCTAAGGGTTGAGTAATCTCTGCTTTTATATTTCCTGTGTTCAAATTCTGCTGGGGGTGGCAGGCAGCTATTTTACCAGGCATTCTGTCTTGCTGCTGGAATTAGCTGGGAAGATTGTGAAGGTCTTCAGGCACACTAGGGAGCCAGATCACCTCGCACTGTGGCAAAGAAATAGCAATTATGTCGGATTTAAGCTGCAGGCAGAAATGATAAATAAATACAGAAAATGGAAAACATGCAAAAGAGCTCATGGAAAACTTTTTTTCAAAAGAAGCAGATGATTGGAAAAAGAGTACCATCTCCCTCCAGTGCTAAAGAGAAAGAGATAGCACAGCTTAGGGTTTTGTAACTCCTTTGGGGCAAAACCCAAATTGTAATTGGGATAATATAGCATGTCATACAATAGGCTTCTGGTCACAAAAAGTTGCATGAGAAACCATTAATATCACCTCCGTGCCTGATCCCAGCACACCCTTTTCTTGTACACAGAAGGTGTGGAGGAATGGCAAAGACAGATTGCTTCCTTATGGGATGGAAACCTACTCAAGCACCACTGGGAGATGATTGAGCCCAATGACATTTTACTGGGCACAGCTTCGGAGGTGTAGGAGCAACCTGGGCTTTCCACAGCTCCCAATTCACCTACTGGAAAATGAGGGCATTACTTACAAGAGAAGACTTTTGTTATGGTGTAGCTAAACACAGCTCCCAGGATGGAGGTTGTTGGTTTTTCCATGGTTTTTTCCCAGCAGTATAAGATAGAGTCTCTCAGTGCACAAATGCCCCAGAGTCCCTGCAGAGCAGAAGTCTGACTGCCTCCTTTCTTGGCATAGTTGCGTTTCTTCTGGCTAGGACTGTACTCCCTTCTGGGGTGAACTGGTTCCCACTGGCCCTTCAAACAGGAGGACATAAGCAAAGGCCATAGGTCTGACGAAGCTGAATGTGGTATTAATATTCCTTTAGGAGGAAATTAGAACAGCTATTTTCCTTGGAAAATTGATGCATCTACAAGCACCTCCTATGATTTGGAGAGTAAGTAAGTGTGCTTCAGTGCCTACGTATCAAGCCCAGCTGAGTGCTAGTATGTAGCTTGGACCTCAGAAACACATATTCATACAAATAAATTGCAATGATGCCAACATAGTCTACAGAACATCTCCTGGGAGATTTCTGACTTCTCTGCCCAAGTGCTGGCTACTTGGATGACATCTCTGGTCAGCAAAGTTTAAATGGATGCTACGGACAGACTCGGGACCTACCTTTCATCCACCAGCATCTAATACAGAATTAAACTTATTGAAATGCAACACTTGATGGCATTTCCCAGCAGCAGCTCTGAGAAGCCAGCAAGGCTGACTACATTTTCATGGCCATTTGCCACTCAGGTAAGCTCAGAGAAATATCTCTTAGTCTCTACCTTTCGTCACATATGGGTTAAACAGAATAGATTCTGTTAAACACACATGGAAAATTCATGCAAGGTCCCAGTGAGTAACTTTGAGACAGATGTTGGTGTCCCTGGAGTCTTAAGGGATGCTCCCAGGGCAGCACATAAGAGCAACAGATGAAGAATGAGGCTGACTCGCTGTCACAAGGTGGCAGAGGGAAATTTCTCGCCTCTAAGCAGTGAGAAACCAGGTTTCCCAAATTAAGTTTCAGAGCCAGCAAAGTGGACCACAGATGGTGGGTCTCCATCTCTGAAGGCAGATATAAATTATGACCTCTTGCCTCATTAAGATTGCCTGGTAATTCTGCTGCCCTCTTAACCTCTGACAAGAGAAATTGAAGTTAGGGATGCAACATGCTTACCCTTTCGACAATGGCTAAGCAATAAATATTTTGTCTGCTGTAGGGGAAAAAAAAGTAGGAAGAAATCTGTGGAATTCCCCTGTTTTCACCAGTTAGTGCTCAGGCTTCTCATGTTCTTCTGGATACTTAGTTTGAACAGTCTCTTTTCATGAGCTCAGACACAGAAAACAGAGGGGGATGAATTTGCTGATGTTTCTCATCTGACAGAGACAAAATGTCTTGCACAGTACCTCTGGGCAAGGTTCCCAGGTAACACCAACCATCCAAACTGGGTGCCACCAAAGAAAATTATGCCTGTTAATTCACTTTGTGCTCTGAAGCAGATGCTGGCAAAAAAAAAAATAAAATACAAGTACATTGCTGCATAGTTATTCTGATTTATATCTGTAGGTTCACAGTAACAAAGCAGTGAAGTGATCGGTTCTCAAATAAGTAAATGTTTCATGCACTCAAGAAGTTTCACTGAAGAGAGAAATTTAATCATGGGTTAATTCTTTCCAGCAGCTGGAGAACCAAGTGGGCAGAGGTTCCCATTGGTAAGAAGTCATGGAAGTTCACCAGGATTCAAGGAGCATCCATGGAGGATGTGCATCTCCTATATATAGTACAGGACGTAGGACTGAATTTGCCATTTCCTGCAGTGGAAAGAACTGCTCTTTCTCAACACACCACTGAGACCAGCTCAGCCCAGTAACTTAATCAGAAGGGAAAATTACAGGCAGTATCAGGCCCAATATGAAATCCTAGTCCCACTGAAGTCAGTGGGAATTTTGCCACTAATTGCACTGAGATTTTACTCCCTGCCTTTGTACAGAGCTGCTGGGAAAATGAAAAGCAGCAGAGAAACTTAGGGAGGTCGTTGGGCTTTTTGTGAATTTTTCCTGTGAAGTGAGCCTGACTGAGCAAGATTGGGGGACAGGTCTCAAACCAGGGAGATGAGCTCCCACAACCCAGCCACTGGACTTGCTCTTTGCCCTTCTGCTTGACTTCCCTACTCACTACTCACAACTGCTCTTTCTCAACTAAAAAGAATTCTGAATCACCTTCTGAACAAGGGGATGGCAACAGGAATAGACAGATGACAGGACTGAACGCATCACTTCTTCCACAGCAGTGCTTCAGAACACCAGTCAATCCTCCAGACATGTCTGGCAGCAGCAGGCTCAACACACTCCTTCATTCCCTGAAAAATAAGACATTTGGCCTTATCTGTGAGGAAAAACTTCTTAGCATAGAAGCAGGACAGGGATTCAGCTAAGCATGGCTACCCATCTAGGAAGGAGACCCTTCCTTTGTAAGACTCCCACTCATTTCATCCTAAAACAGATGTTTAAAACAGACCAAATGCTTCTTTCTCTTCCTAAGTTACAGAGGCACCTAGTTCAGCTGTGTGTTTTGGAAATACCCCAAATCAAGTGTGATGAACCCCATCCAAGCATCCTGTTTATGTTTGGCCCTGCACAGCACTGTGAGAGCCACCTTGTCCTTGGTGGGATATCACTCCCAACCTGCCTGAGCCCACTGGGCTTCTCCCTGTAAGAAAACCTCCTAAAAAACTCTGCTCTGACAGTTGTTCTTCTGGGCAGTGGGGATCCCCTTCCCTCTCCAGCAGAATCCCAGGAGGTGCTCTCCTTGATGGCATCATCAAAAAGCCACTGGAAACAGCAGTTTCCAAGGAGGAAATTGAGGTGGTTTTGGGGTCTCTACCCAACTTAAAACACAGCTACTTTAGGTGATTCACTTCCTCTTGCCAGAACATGGATATAAGGAAAGCAGGCAGTATTTTTGACCAGTAAAAGGCTCATATCCAGCCCCCTGAAACAAATAATAGCTTCTGCCTTGAGAGCTTCATGACCACAGGCCCATTTATCTTCCCTCTCATCTCCACCAGCAGATGCTCAAGGAAGACTGAAAGAAAAGACAAACACATAGTGAAATACCCTCCATCATTTTGCAACTTAAGGATTTTCTGCATTAGGGTTGCCTTAGGATTGAATAGGCCTTGATGGATTTAATTTTACCCCACCATGAACTTGCCAGTCCCTATTTGAATCTAGATAATCTTTAAAATCCCTTCCAACTCTAACCATTCGATGATTCTATGAATCTGCATAAATTTTTAGCATGCACCATGTCTTACAGGAAGGTGTTTCACAGCTTAAGCACGTATGATGCATCACGTTACAAAGAAACCTCACTTAGCACTGATTTGAGGAGCTCAGCCCAGAATTAGCACCAGCATCTCAAGTCCAATGAAGAGCACAACATTTTTGGTATGGTGCCTAACCTAGAGCCATCCACAAGTGAAGATCCTTGGCCACAGCTCATCCCAGTTAAGAAGGGTCTCTATCCAAAGAGAAAACCCACTACATTGTTGTAGGAAATATGCATCTTCAGGGGAGGAATGGGCCTGTCTAAGCCATAGCTCAGCCTTGGGAACTGTTTTTTTTTCTAAGTGTGATCTTGGTCCTACCTATATTAGTAAATCAAGAGTCCAAGCAGAACTCCCCTGGCAGAAATTGGTCTAAATGGAGAAGGGAAGGGCTAAAGGGTCCTTAAGGCTTCTGCCTGCTCCTCACCACTCCTCCCAAGAGAAAGGAATGTCGTAAACTGGAATAGCTTTTGTTAATATTTTAGGTCCAGGGAAAATGCTTTTAAACCCAAGTTATGGTTCCACTGATCAAACAGCCTTAATGTGTGGCAATTTCAGTAATGTTCAGAGGGGCCCATAAAGTCCCACGCTGTCGATGCTGTCTCTAAGGAGACAAGAAATGAGACTGTCTCTGTGAACCCTCTTCAGGTAATACAGTAGGTATGAAGATTTTATTTTTACTTCCCTGCAGGGAAGCTCTGATCTAAATAAATTATAGGTGTACATTAAAAGAAAGAACACCCCCTCTCCTCCTGCATCTACATAAAATTTGCTTAAATAACAAATCTGCATAGAAATAGGAGATGCTGTCATGGCTGATAGATGATCACGTAGCAGTCCAATTGCATTACCAGGAAGACAGTAAACATTTTTGCTCTCCTTTTTAAAGTAAATTATGCCCTGTTAATACATGCTTTGCTGCCATAATAAGGCCAACAATGAAATGACTGGTTCTGCATCAAAAACATCAAAGCTAAATGTGCCCATTTTCTGTTGTAGCTGTTTGATGCACCCAGCTTTTCAAAGAGCATTTCCCAGGACTTCTCGAGCGCCTCTTCACAGTGAGTCACCAAATGTCATTTTGTTTCCCTTGAGAAGACCGCTGGAAAGCAGAATTTTAGGGAAGCTACCAAGCTCAGGAAAGTTTCCACAGCTTCCTTACAGACCTACTGCTGTTATTCCCTCCAAGTTTCAATGGAAAGAGATGATACCACAAAGATCATGAGAAGATGCAGCCAGAAAAACTGCTGAGGCTTCTCCGAGCTCAGGATTACCAGAAATCTTGGAAAATAGCGTTCAAAACAAATTTTAAAGACGTCTTATTCAAATGGCCTGAATTTTTCTGTGGCAGCCCAGCAACTCAAGGCTGGTGTCTGGACCCCCTCACAGTGGAAAAACTCAACAGAAACTGCTCATGTACCTGCTGCATGTCGTGACCAAAGAGTGCTTCTGAGGATATAAAGACCAATCCATTTCACAACAGTTTTAAGACCAACGAACAATTCTTCAGGCCCAAAAGCACACAGAGAGATAAGGCTCTGGGAAACCAAAGATCAATGCTTATCATCAGGTAATGCTACAGGAGGGAGCTGAGAGCAGAGTGCAGGTGCCTAAGAGAGGCCAGAAGAAATTTGTGTGACCAGAGATAACAGGTGACATCATGAATTTTTCTTCCTTTCTCATGGCAGCAGTTTGACAGCTCAAAAATATAAGCCAGACTTCAGGGATGTAAAAGACAGCGTAATAAAAACGCCTTCTGTGGCAACTTCTGTGGAAGAGGCATAGGGTTGAGTAACTGGAGTGGGCATCTTTATGGTTACCCTGGTCTTTTCATGCAAACAAAAGGTGGCTTTTGTGACTGAAATAATCTTTGGAAAACTAGGAATGGTGTGAGGACATTTTGACAACCTCACAAATATTGCCAAGACACAGTGTCATTAGGACTCATATCTGCAATATTTGAACACAAAGATTGCAAACACCCACAAATGGTCCTGTGCAACATAAAAATATGAATCAACCCTTTATCAAAAAGGCAATCTGAAACATATTTCTATGAAACAGTAGTGTCGGATGCTCAACGCTAGGAATTAAAAAAGAAATAAATAAATTTGAGATCTCTGGTCATTCTCTTCTGGTCCACTTTGAATTTGCATTACTAGCAGAGAGGAGGGGCAAAAGAGAAGAAGGGATGGGGATTAATTACACAATCCCTCCCCAATTCTCAGAGTCACTCCACTAAAGTGACAAAATGGAACCACTTGTGAAATTAAAACAGAAGCCATGGTGCTGTGTTGCTGCATGGCACCTCCTAATTATTATGGCTCCAGTGGTCCATTAATTGTGAGGGTCACCAGGTGGCATTTCATTCCTTTCAGATATTTTCAATTCCATTTTGCTCCAGCATTTCCTTATCAATAGGAAATATGATTATAAGATGTTTGGTTCTTTGCCTAAGTGACATTTGATTTCTTTTCAAACTCATTGTAGGAGTGGGGTGAGGAACTACACATAATGCAAGCAGAGAGGTAAGAAGAGAATGTGTTGCAAGATCATTGCAAGACTGGAGGAGCAATTCCAGGTGCATAGAGCAGTTATTTGGGGGTTTTAGCTGCCTTTATGAGTTAATATTTGAAAACCATTATGGTTGCACGTGTTAGCATCTTTGCATCCAATGGCATGATTTACTGATCTAGTTAATTAAGTGGAAATCAACAAGATAAGTTGGGAAATTAAGAGAGAGGTGTATCTCAGATGCAATGGGTGTTCGTTCAGGTTTGCCAGTTCAGGTTTGCCTCAGGTGAGGCAGTTTTGAGCTCTAGATATCGACACTGGGTAATTTCTGGACCTTTCTATATAGGCTGAGTGATGATCATTAAAGTGTAAGGTTAATGGGAAGATATTGCAAGGGCTGTGGATACAAAGAGGTCTTCTGTTATTTTTGGTTCAGCATGTTCCAACATTAAAAGAAAATAATAATGCCCCAGATTGTAATTTTTTGCTGTGTCTCTTACAGACAGGACTCTTTACCTGATGGTGCATGAACTGCAATTAGGTCTTTTCCTTGCTTACAACTGGTGGGAATTTGGACTGGACATGATTTACACTTTGGTTCAGAACTTCAAGTCAGAGAAAGACAGTTTGGAAAAGTCCCATCAGGGTCCTATAAAAGTCGAAGGTTACATCTCATAAGCCACATCAAGACTAGTTCATAACCTTTCTCTGATGAAACCTACAGCCCTCCCTTGGCACCATAACTCTCTCTATAGGCCTGGGGAGAGATATATTGCATTAGGTATTTAAATTTGCAGTAATATGCATGAAACACAGCCCCTTTTTCTCCAGGGTGCTTCTCAGACTGGTTCACCTCACAGTCTGATTCCCAAATTTAGTTCCTGAGGAAGAAAGGGCACTGTGCTGGTTAATTTGAAACCCACTGGGTATTAGAGACTGCTTTCCTACAGCAGCTCTCTGGCTGGAGAAATTCAGTTTGGGTCTTGGGTGCACAAGAGAAGTGCTGCACCAGACAGGCCCACAGCCCATCTTCTCCTACTGCGAGGTGTGATGGGGCATAATCCAGACACTCTTCCCCCGGGAGGGATTTTAGCCCAGTTCTTGCCTTTTTGAAACCTGGGATGGCCCTGGGAACGGTCAGAAGCAGGAGCATGAGCACCTGGAGCCAATCAGTTGAGATACTGGTGAAACAGACAAGCTGCTCTGAAGAGTTTTCCAACGTAACTCTTCATGGGACTGCAACTGATGGCACTGGGGTGTTGACCCAGTCTGCCTGCACACCTCCCAACAGGCCCAGGCACATCAGTCACTTCAGAACTGGAGCCTAGAGTGTTTTACAAGTGAAAAGGGCCATCACAGGTCCCAGCACCCAAAACTTGACAAGCTCTAGGCATTAGAGTTGAGCTGGGCTGCAGGGCCAGCCTGAGAAAACTGCAGCAAGTAATAAAAATAATAACTTTTCTTGCCTTATAACTTTAATGAATCACCTTGATGTTGACTCTTCCTTAACCAGACATAATTAAGAACGGTGTGAATGTTACCTTTGAGGAATTGGGGGGGATAACTCAGTGTGCTTCAATTGAAAGAGCCAGCACCGTAACGGGTCTGAGTGAACACATGTAAGTGCTAATCCCATTATCCCCAGTGTCTGACTGTGACACGTGCTTTCTGAATTAGTGATGTTTCAGATTAAAAACTCAATTACAGCAAGGGTCCTGATGAGTTTGTGTTCCTATTTGTTGATTTTTCCCATGAATAGTGTGTTTTGGCAAGTGAACACATTTTTAATGAATTGAAATTGCCTTGTATCTCCTAAGTTATCTTTTCCCCAGATGTTAATATGACATAGAATTCAGCCTCCCTCAGTGTTTTGCCACCGTTTTGTTTCCTTTATATGATCCTGGCATGTTACACAAATTATAAAAAAATCAATCTTCCCCTCTGATTTTCACTCTCTAGACAAGAATTAACATTGGAAAGTTATTTTTTAAGAGGCTTGTTCATGCTGTACATACAAGTTAGGCTGCTTTCAAGCAAGGTGGATGATAAAGTGTGTTGGATTGCAGGAAAACACACGTTTCCCTCCTTCCTCTGCCACTGACCCCCTGAGAAACCCTGGTCAAGTCACTCAGAAGACCTTTTTTTACCCTAAGTTTAGACTCTGATTCTAATTGAGTTTCCCAGGCAATGGAAAGAAACAGCTGTCTCTAGAGAGAGATTCAATCGATGCTAAAATGGGAGGGGGAGGAATTAATCACCCACGTGAAGAGTCTCTCTCCCCCTAATTAACTATCACAACAAAGAAAAGAAATGAGACAAACTAGCTGGGTGAGCTGGAATAGCTGGCAGAGCTACCATCTCACTTGCTCTTAACTTCAAGAGAATTACAGATGAGTCACACAGTTAGGAGTAAAAACCTGATTAGGTCAAGTTTTAACCAAAAGATAGCCTCATTCTGGGGTTTGGTTTGATCCTACTAATATTTTAAGAGAAACAAAACTAAAAACAAAGAAAAAAAACCTTCAGTGTAAACTTGTTCCCAAACATCTTTGTTCCCAGCCAGCTCTAGTTACAGGCTATGAAAATAAATCTTACTGTTACAGCATAAAGTAAAAAATCTTGGCTCTGCCTGATTACTACATGAACAAATGAAGAGAAAAGATGAGATGAGAAGGAAAAGACCTTTCCAAGACCATTTTTAACGTACACATGTGGCAAGAACTAAAATGTACAGCACAATTCTTAGCACCTAGTGTAATCTCAGACACTGTGGGAGTATCCTGCCCAGCCTCTAGAGCCTCCATCAATCCTGTGTCATCTCTGGTAGCCACCCACAGATACCCAAGTAGCCTAGTGGCATCAGATACCTGTGTTCAGGCAACTGATTCCTGCCCTCGAGTCCCCTGGAGCTCATGGAAATCTGCTCTTTGAATTAAACAGGGATTACTTAAGGACTATCTAAGCATTCTGGGATACTCAGAGTTCTACAAACTTTTAGCAAGTAAAAAGTATCTGTGGGAACATAGTAAGTATTTTAAGAAACAGAAGACATTCACAGTGCCAAAGGAAGAGGGGAGCATCTGGGCCCTGAAGCAGACTGTGAAATCTCACTCACAGCTGAATTAAGTCTAACATTGAGGTTGAAAGCTGTGCAAATCTCACAATGTTTCAGTCCAAAATGATGGAAATGGGTATTGCAAAGCTATCTGTAATTGGCACTCTGATAAATTGTTACATCTTTCCCTAAGCTCAAGTGCCTATAGGGCAGCCCAGGTGGACTACACCAAATTAAGTCAAAGCCTCTAATTCTATGCATCTTTCTAGAATATTTAAGACACTGATCAGCCTAAGCCTAGATAAGCCTATCAGCACTAACAGAACTTGGCTAGACTTAAGCATTTATCACATTCTCTACAGAGTGACTAATAAAGCCAGATTCCATTATGGCATTCAAATACATTCATATTCACCAGGTAAACAGATTTTGCATGTAGAGCTGGTTGCAACATTCTAATTTCCATTCAAGTTATCATTAAAAAATATGAATGAGGCTGCTGAAAATTAGTATTTTCATCCTAAGAAAAACACTTCCAAATTTCTTTTCAGGCTGCACTGGTGCCAAATATTTCACTCTGAAAAAAAATGAATGTTATTGTTTGATTTTGCTAATACTGAGCAGAAAATTTCAATAAGAGAGTCAAAGGAAAGCTGTTAATTTCTTTTTGAAGTGCATCATAAAGTCAATAAATTTCTGCTGGATACCAAATTCCACTGAATCAACATGTTTAACTTAACCAATATAGTCTCAAGTTTAAGATGTATGTATTATCGGGTAACAAACCACCTGGAGAAGAGCAGGCACACTCATCATCACCTCTTCACGTTAGTCCATTTACTCTGGGCTTGTAAACAGTTAGGATACATCTAAATTCTTGATTTAATGGCTCTTAAGAGAGTGTTGATCATCATTTTAACCCAGACACTGGGTTTCAGAAGATGTCTGCCCATGTCTCCCTTTCTTTGTGCAGCTGGATGAAGCTTTTTGGATCACAGGACACACCAAGGTGTGTAGCTTGCCTTGACCTCTTCTGGTTTGGACACAGGTTTGAGACAGCTCTGAAACATCTGTGACCACTGCCAGAACAACGGATGGCCTTGACAAGACCTCTGTAATAAAGACAACATAATCCCAAAAGAATTTAGAGTTTAGTGGTTCATGGTAGCATCTGCAGTAAATTCATAATTCCAACAAAACCAGATGTTGGTTATTTACCCTTCTTTCCCATTGTAACACACCTGCATTCCTAAAATGTGTACCATCCTAGACAGGGACAAGGGGAGTTGGCTTCACATGCTACTGAACTCACCAACGTATTCCAACTTTAACAACAGCAATTTCAGTTTTAATGGATCTCTAATTTCTACTTCTGTTCAAGCTCCATCATTATTTGAGTGTTTTTTGAGTGATTTCTTCTATTGCAAGCACTTTGGGGTGATACACCAAAAAAATGCTTTTTGTAATATATTTGGAGTTTCTCTCACTAGAAACAACACAAGCCATTTTGTTCAAGCACTTTGATCTTGTGTTGGGTTTTGCATCTATGAAACATGATCACAATAAAATGTCTGAAAGATGCATGTGCAAAGCTATAACTTCACAGAGATCATAAAGTCAGAGGGATCCATATGTCATCTTTCTATGCCTAAACAATGCGCTGACTTCAAGCATAATGAGTGCTGGATTAAATTAATACCTGCGTATCTCTTGGTCAGGTCAGTGCAATAGTGAGAGGAAAAATATTAAAGAGCATCAAATCACCTTTTCTTGCTTTGTTTGTTAGTGCCAGAAAGCCAGGGTGGGAGGATCAGAATGTCTCCAGTCTCAGCACTCAACACAATACATTTAATTGTAAGTGCAAAGCCATTATTTCTCTGGCACACGATGTACAATTAAATCATACTCAGGTGGGAAATCCATTTGCCAGAAGTTCCTGAAAATAACCTCAAGTTATTTTCTCCCTCACTTTTTTCCCTCAAGTGTGTCTTGCAGGAAAATAACATTTGTACGTACAGATTTATCTTCGTGAATCTCAATAAGGGTCCTTATAAGGATCTGTGGCACATCCTCAAAACTAGACCAAATCATGGCACTCAAGACAACGGTCCATGGAGGTAACAGGAAAAAGGGGAGCAGCCAACTCCATCCTGGGCTGCATCATAAGCAGCGTGGCCATCAGGTCAAGGGAAGGGATTCTCTTCCCATACTCCACTCCAGGGAGACCTCACCCGGAGCACTGTGTCCAGCTCTGGGGCTCACAGCATAGCAAAGACATGGATCTGTTGAAGTGGATCCAGAGGAGGGCCATGAAGATGATCAGAGGGCCAGAGAACCTCTCTTATGAAGACAGGCTGAGAGAGTTGGGGTTGTTCAGATTGGAGAAGATAAGTCTCCAGGGAGACCTTATGGTCCCTTCCTGTACTTAAAGGTGGCAACAGGAAAGATGGAAAGGGACTCTTTACCAGGGAATGAAGCAACAGGATGAGGGGTAATGGCTTTAAACTGAAATAGAGGGGATTTAGAATAA
>BJBW01018607.1:0-17403 GCA_004320125.1 Scolopax mira | reverse complement strand
GTGTCGGTGTACTTGCTCCCCTTCGCCTGGCCATGACATGTGCTGATGTTGCATGGAGAGATGGGAGAATGTTAAAAAGATAAGCATTATTTATCATTAGCTATTGCAGCAAGACAAGCATGATCACTCAGTAAACAAACAAAAAAAGGGATATTTAAAGTGGCTTTCTGCAAAGCACTGTGTTGTCTATAGATATAGTAAAGTGAAACTATCTCTAGCTGTAGTAATGAAAAAGTCTTTTCTGCATGGTTGCTGCAGTGAGTGTGGATCACTGCTCTGAGAGGTCATACAGCTTCTTTAACGCTTCATGAATTTTAGCTGCATCATCAGCAGAATTTTTTATCTCAGTGAGTAGCAGATCATCCTTAACAACCTGTAATAGAAGGAATATTATCCATTCAGCTGTTGTGAAGACAAATGCTGTAGTAGGCAATATTCTCAAAAGTAGGTGATCTAGTTCATACTTAAGGACTTAAATAACTTTTATTATCTAAATATGAAACTAAAAATCAAAGAATAAAAATCCAAATTTGAATATTTTAGTCACTATCAGTGGCACTTCTCTGGTTAATCTTTGACAGTCTTTAAGGTAAAATATTCTTGTCTAAAATAGTCTTGTTTCTTTATTACTATTGAAAAGCTCCTGTTGTCATATCAATTAAAAAAAAATATTATAACACTAATAGTACCCCATACCTTTTGAGAAAAAGGGTTCTAAAATTACTTTTGGCTATCACATGCAAGTAAATTTCCATTATGTATATATCCAATTTAAGACCTGCGTTGTAGTAATGCCTCTGAAAAGAAGAGTGGTAAATGCCAAAATGAAGTGCATTGATAATAGGATGTACCTCAGGGCATGAACCCATGGTTCTCAGATTATCTTAGTATTCACTGTTGGCTTTCCTAAGAGAAACACATCTTCTGGGCTTAGTGTAGAGGAAATAAGGCTCTGAAAGGATGAGGAAAGACTCATCAGTGTTAGAATTTTTTTTGTCTCCCATACAAAGTTCTTTGATCTACAAACTAAAGTAATAAAGTATTTCCTATAATCCTGTGCTTTTATTAGAAAGAATGTGGTATAATCTATGCATGTGGAAAAAAAGTGTTAATTAGCCCATGAATGATAATCATTATGCAATAGCCCTAAAACCAATTTACAGATGCACATAATTTCACCTCCCTATAAAATAAATTTGATATCATTGACATAGCTCACAGATGTAAAGCTATATTAAAGTCTGTAAACAAATTCTTAGAGGAGTAGATTTTTATTGTCAACATTTGAAAGGCAGGACATTGTAGTGTTTATTTGTCCATTGATACAATATGAGATAGGATGAAAAGAGGGTGGACACAGTGAATGTTTTCTAGCAAGTTTCAGAGAACACTGCACTTAGGGTTGCAGTTACTGATGTGGCAAGAGTGACAGGACTTAAGTTACTAGCAAGTTATAAATCTGAAAATCAAGTTTGTTTTTCAGCTCTTGTTGTAGTGTAGTTAGGTATAAGGACTAGCATAAGGTACATGGAAAATATGGAGCTGATTGGTGAGAGCTAACATGGCTTCACCCAGGGCAAATTGTGTCTGAAAAATTTGGTGGCCTTCTAAAATGGGGTTACAGTGTTGGTAGATAAGGGAAGAGCAACTGATGTCATCTATGTATACTTGTGCAAAGCATTTGACACAGTTTCACATGACATCCTTGTCTCTAAATTGGAGATACACAGATTTGATGGATGGACACTTGGTGGATCAAGAACTGTCTGGATGGCTGCACCCAAAGAGTTGAGGTCAATAGCTTGATGTCCAAGGGGTGAACAGTAATGAGTGGGATTCCTCAGATGTTGGTACTGGAACCAGTACTGTTTAACATGTTTGTTGGTGACATGGACAGCAGGATTTAGACACCCTCAGCAAGTGTGCCAGTGACACCAAGCTGTGTGGTGCAGTTGACAAGCTGGAGGGAAGGGACCTGAACAGACTTGAGAAACAAAACTTCATGAAATCCATCAAGATCAAATGCAAGATACTGCACATCTATCTTTGCAATCTCAAGCACAAATACACGTTGAGTGAGAATTAATTGAGAGCAGCCCTGAGGAGAAGGACTTGAGAGTGCTAGTGGCTGGGAAGCCAGCAATGTACACTTGCAGCCCAGAAAGCCAACTGTATCCTTGGCTGCTTCAAAAAATGTGTGGCCAGCAGGTCAAGGGAGGTGATTCTGCTCCTGTACTCTGCTCTGGTGAGACCCTACCTTTAGTACTGCATCCAGCTCTGGGGCCCCCAGCCCAAGAGAGACAAGTGTCTGTGGGAGCTAGTCAAGAGGAGGGGCACAAAGATCATCAGAGGGCTGGAGTATGACTTATGAAGATAGGCTGAGAGAGTTGGGGTTATTCAGCCTGAAGAAGTGAAGTCTGCAGGAATACCTTATAGCGGCCTTCTGGTACCTAAGGGGGGCGAACAGGAAAGTTGGGGAGGGACTCTTTAGGAGTGAGTGTAATGATAGGATAAGGGGTAATGTTTTTAAACTGAAAGAGGGTAGATTTAGATTAGATACTAGGAAGAAATTCTTTACTGTGAGGGTGGTGAGACACTGGAAGAGGTTGCCTGGAGAAGTTGTGGATGCCTGCTCCCAGAAAGTGTTTAAAGACAGGTCTGATAGGGCTTTTCGGTAGTTCAGGAACTCCCCAGCCAATCATCTGAACAGATGAGGTAATGGACTAGTGTGACAGACAAGCTGGAATCAAGGTAGACCTTGAGTATTAGTATTAGGCAAGAGCTGTCCAGGTGGGAATTTTGGACAGTTTTATAATTTCTCCCCATCCCAATGTGGGAGGTTGTTGCTACTGCATCTAGTGCAATTTGCATACCTAAATGTGTTGATTAACATCCTGGGGGCACCACCCCAAAGATCTGTTTCAGAAGTTATCAAGGTAAGCATAGATTTAATATTGATAAAAGTAGAAATTATTTCTTCAAGAATGAACATGACAGATTTTTTTATGTAGCTAAGATATTTAAGAGATGTCTTGTATGTATTTAAGGTCTATCAACTGATTAAGATGTATTAAGTAATACATGTGTTGAGGTGGTCATAGAGGATCTGGGAACAAATGGATAAACATACATTGATTGAAAGATTTTCTCCTAGTCCAGTTGAAGATGCCAGTGCAAGAACTCTTGCAACAGAGGTTCCCATTGCCACTGGACAGTGACTATCCTCTTTGAGAGACTTGATTCCCTGCAAAATAGCTCAATAAATCGATTCCCTATTCCAAAGCTCAATATATTATTTTTCACCTCTTAACACTGAGGTTTTTTCTACATAGGACATGAGCTCATTTCAGATTAGTTATTCCATTACTTCAGCATAAGGCCTTAGGTAGATAATTCCTTTCAGTGTTGGCACTTCACTTTACAGATAAAGAAACTTATTGTTACCCTTTGGTTTAATTAGTTCTGACAAGAAAAAGAAACTGCTGCTTCTAAGAAAAAGGTAAGACACTGTAAAATTATAACACATTATCAAAGTTGATAGAGTACATAAATGAACTTTTGAGATTAAAACTTAGAAACAGCATTAAAAGCCTGATTTAATATTGTACGGGTATTCAAGGAAACAAAAAAATACTATTTGCTTTGGAATATTAACTTTAAGTACATTTGTAGGAAGTCAAAAGCCCATTTTTTATGATCATTGTTGGATGGCTGACTACAGGAATAGCTGCCTGCAGTGAACATAGCTCTTTTTTGTAAGAGCTATTTTAAAATATTGGGCAAGTAGATCTAGATTGAATCTTTTGATAAATGGAGTATAGCTCCAGATTTTAAGAACTGTATTTTAAACAGTTTTTCTTGGAAATATTTTGGGACCATCACTGTGAAACTAATCAATGACAATAAAATTTTACTTAGTATTGCTAAATGGTCTGAAAATAATAGTATATGTTGTGTAGCAGTACTTCAAATGCTACATCTTGGGTTTGCACAAGTGATTATATAACAACTGATGATCCAATTAAAAAGTTAAACTACCACAATCATGATTTACATTTTTTAAAATCATAATTCATTTTCATTAATTGAGAGCTCTTCTGCAGGAAGTGACAGAAATAAAATATCACTAATGATCCTTTTAATGTCACATCCTCTGGAGCTGAAGTTGGACATCATTACATAAAAGATAATACCATTACACAAAATACCATTACACAAAACGTAAGAGCTTTTTGCTCTTGGGATCCTGCCCAAGACAAGTATCAGTTCCTTGAGAAGATCACCAATGCAATTTGTTGGTAATATGGAAAAAAATGTCCTGTGGCAGCATTAACTCCACATGCATTTATTTTTAGCTTAATCCTGAGCATTCCAGGCTTTATATCTAGTAAAAAGCAGGCTTTAAAGATGGCTTACAGTTCTCTTCTTTACCTATTTACATGTCTATAGACATATTTATTATTTCTGTAGGCTGAAGTAATGATTTGGGTATGACTGGTTTGATTTCTTAAATATTCAAGCTGGTCATATTACCTTTAGCATTTACATATTTCTTGCACTGTGTGACCTGTAAGGAAGCCCTCTAGAACAAAACACAGATTTTTCTTTGCCTGTGTTACTAGTAATTACTAGGAAAGAAAATACTGAGAACAATTACAGTTTTATAAATCACAGAATCACAGAATTTTCAGAGTTGGAAGGCACCTCTAGAGATCATCTAGTTGATATATTGACTATATATATCGAAATACCAACTAAAACCAGCTTTCCTGTCAAATGTTTTTGTTTTTTTTTATTTCTAGGGTAAGACAGAAACAGCATGAAACACAATGGAGATGGGGCTGGAAATGGAATGAAGCATAGTTAAAGTGAATTTCAGTGGAATTTTCAGATGTTAAAGTAGTTTATATATACACTTTTCAACATAATAGAATTACTATATATAGGTTATTATTATATAAAGAAGATTTTATAGAGAATTCTCTTCCAATCCATAGCTTGTACCAATATTTTTCCCACAATGGAACCAGCATTGGTTTTAATCAACTTAATTAAAAATATGGACTTATGTGGACAGAACTTTAATCCCGATTTACAGAGGAAGCAAAATATAATGCTACTTGAAGCAATTTTTTTGAATAGTGTGTTCCCAGGCAAGCAGTTAAGGTTAATGAGCTTAGGAAAATCAGGTAACAGGGGAGGAAAGACATTTGTTTTTCAGAATCTCTCTTGTTTTCTGAGCAGCTGTACTTCCTTGAGTCGTTTCAAGTGACTTAATTTCTAGGGAAGGGATTATTGCCAAACAGGAAGGTGGATCAGGCAGATATATAGAGAGTTACTTTCAGCACACCATTATTGTCTGTTTCCTCAGAGAAAAAAAATAAATGGATCTGTCACACCTGCAATCACTACTCAGTGATTTTCTGGGACTTGAGGCTTGGAAAGCTGGAGAGATGTTATGGTAGATTGAAGCCTAGGACTTTAACATGGATAATTGGTTCATTTGTTGGTAGTGTTTAATTTAATGCTTGCACTCAAGGTGTTGTTCATCTGCTGTAATCTATTTCAGAGGCAGCAAGCCTCAAAAATACAGTCTGACATCCTGTGAAAACTTGACATCTAACAAAAAAAAAATGTAAGCTAACAAACTCTGGATTGGTGTCAGAAATGTGGAAGGTTTCTTCTATCTGGTAATTTGTGAGGAATAGTTCTTTACCTGCTCTATATCTGTCACCTTCGGTGATAGTTTGGAAATTGCAATCAGGATTTTTGGACATTTTATAAGGGTTGTTAACAACTGTTTCAGTCTTTTTGATCATGCTTTGAAATATGCTTGACTCTAATCCTTGCATAGTAAAAATGAGCAGGTGGACAGAGTCTTTCTTTCTTATTTTTTTCCCCTGTTCAATAGTATAATAACTAAATAGGATTAATTGCTATTTTTATTTCTTGGCTTTCTATACTGTCTTCCAAGTTTTATAGGGAATAACGCCAGGATAGTTCTTAATTCCCAAAATAGATCAGAGCAAATAGTAAAGAGGCTTATTACAGACTTCTGTAATATTAAAAAAATACATGCATGGTAGATGATGACCTGGTATACCAACTTATACTTTCAGTCACTCCTATTAAAATAATAGAATTGCTAAAGAAGAAAATAATTACTTTGAACTTAAGACCAGAAAAGATGGACAAAACTTCGTACACAAATTCCTGGTTCTTTTTGTTTGTTTTTTTTTCTTTTTTTATCCAGCAAAATGAAATAAGCAGTCTAAACATAACCTCTAAATGAGCAAACACCTTTACATTACAAGACAATTTTGATTTGGGAAAAGAAAAACCAAACACGAGATTTTAATTTTTCTGTATTGTTGCAAACTTCATGAAAACACCTTAATTCTAATCTGGAATATACCATACATATCACTTCAATTTTTCTAAATTTGTTTACGTAAGTGTTCTACATCTGTGTCTCAGCTGGATATCCTAAAACAGTAGATATTTCTTTATGTGAGCCAAATTCGTCTCCTATCTATATAAAGGTGATAAATGTGTAATAACCAATTTTTTCTAAGTCACTTTTTTAACAAGGGTTTGTGGCATGTCAATATTCCCTCTAAAACTTGAGAATTACTTTGTGAATAGATGCTTTAGTGTAATACATGTGTTGCAAGAGCAAATTTTTGTTGTATGGCAGTGTTTCAAGAGATATGAAACAGAAAATGTTAAAATAAAAAAGTATTGTTTGGGTCTCTGGGTTTGGTTTTTTTTTTGGCCCCTAGAGGAACATCTATGGTAGGTTTGGTTTTTCCTTTTATATGTGGTAAAATGGGTATAAACATGTATCTGTATTGTTTTTTCCTTTTATATGTGACAAAATGGGTATAAACATGTATCTGTGTAGAGAAATTTGTGTTCTTCTGATACAGGTATTGATGGCAGTATGAGGTTTCTGATTCAGTTTGCCAGCTGAGTCACTAGCCAATGCTCCCAGTGGATCCTTTCTCATTCCGAGTCTCATAGGAGCAATGCACCCTAATGACCTTTAGAAGAGGAGTGTAAGAGTGATTAAGGATATCAGAGAATTCTTATTTGGTCACAAAATAGTGTATGTTCTTGCCTGAGGCTTCTTCACATTGAATTAATATGTGGCTGAATTTTCTAACATTGAAAGGAAAATTGAGAGCAGCATAATCAATGGTATTATAGTAACACAAATAAATAATGACAGTGTTCCTCTTGTTCCTGTCCTCCCACAGTACAATCTTAAACTTCATTACAGTCCATGATCTTAAAAAAAATGTAATATCCTTTTTTTCTTCTATTGATAAGTTTAAATGTATCTCACCTCTCATCAAGTGTGTATTCTTAAATTAAATAGACATACAGCTACCACTATCAACATAGATAGTTGATACAACTGAAATCCAAGATATCACAGTGCCGAATTATTTCTGATCAAGCACAGCAATTTTTGTTTTCACATTATAAATATTTTAATCACTGTAATAGGTGTCTCTAAGTACATAGTTATAGAACAGAGTGAAAGCTTTAAATCTCCATTTGTGTAAATAAGGCCTTATCAGTTCAGTACTCATTTTAGGCTACATGCACATTATAATTGTCTGAGTATAAGTAAGACCTTTTGGGAAAATACTTAAGCCAGGGGTATAGTCAGGCAAATGTCACCCTTATCTTCTAAAAAAAACAAGAAAGAAGAGCCAGGGAACCACAGGCCAGTCAGCATAACCTCAGTCCTAATAAGATTTTGGACTATGTCTAGGGATATGAAGAAAAGAAGGAGCTTGGGAACAGTCAGCATGAATTTACTGGAGACATACAATACCTGATGAACCTAACAGTTTTCTGTAATGAAATGACATACTAGTGAATAAGGGGAGAACATTGGATGATGATTTTAGAACTGGAGAATATTCTAGATAAAGAGAACTTCATGCATTTGTTTTAAATTTTAGTAAAACACTGTTAAATTCTTGATAGACTAAACACTATTATTACAACTGAAAAAGAAACCGTTTTCTTATCAAAAAATTTCCCCATCATATCGAAATTCAGATTTTAACTGATATTTATGTGACAATATAAAAATTTTCCAACTTAACAATATAATATGTTTGCTTTAATATTCCTCTTCTGATTTGCTTATTCACACATGTTTATATTGTGGACAGTTATTGGGACAATATGCATTCCTTTTAATTTTTAAATACAAACTAGATTCAAATGGCCTTCATAAAACTGTTGAATATCAATTTAAACTGATAATCATTGACCTAGGTTATTCATTTTCTTCCTTGAATGTTCATAAATCCTTTAATTCTGACCTTTGAAGTAAGAAATAATTTATAACAATTTTCATTTAAGATATGTTAACTTAAGTAAAGCATGATTTGTTTATTAATGATATGAAACATCCAAAATTTAAGGGAAGTTCTCTTATGGCTCCCTGGTGCACCATTTAAAATATATATCCAGCTGGAATATTAGAGAAACAATCAGAGAGCTTTACAGAGTCATAGCCTTCATTAGGATAGAAAACATTATTAATGATATGCTCTTTCACATATTCCTCTGATCATGCAACGCTGAAAAGGTAAGTTTTAACGCAAAGCTATCTTGAAAGATTCAAGGGATATTTGTTGATTGGTGGGGATGCTGATGTGAACAGCCAGGTATTTAGAAGGGAAAAAATACTGAACAGAAGAAAACGTCTTTGAAAAATACGGACAAAGAAACTGCCTGTCATCCTGGAAGCTGTGATCTTGGGAACTAGACCTGGAAACAAGAAACAGCCTTGAAAAGTGCAGCTGGAATCTTTGTGGTACAACTGGATACCTAGAAATGAGACACAACCTGAGATACCATCAATAAGTTTAAAATCAAAAAAACCTGTGATGGCAATTTGTCATGTGAAAAAGTGGAAACAGCCTGGGGAAATAAAATTTGACTGAAAGAACAGAAAAAATCATAATTTATTGTCTGATACAGGTGAAGAGTAGAAACTAACAGCATTTATTTCCTGCTCAAAGTGGTGATGTTATGTTTTTGTGATTTAAAAAGAACTTAATTTTTATCCAAAATGAAGCTTCTCTCTCTGAGAACTTCCTGTGTTGCAGATACTTTTCCTTTCCTGAAGAGGATGAATTTCACATGAAGTTTTTATGAGATCTTGGACTCTCACCCAGGACACCTGCCTGACGCCAGATTCTGTAATACAAATCATCTTTGAAGTTAGACAGCAGTCTTATTTTAGTGGTCCCTCTTTGGGCCCACTTCTGGAGCCAGTCTGCTTTGTTCTACCACCTCTGGGATGGTTGGGTCCCCCTCTGGGATCAGTTGTTCCTCTTCATTAGGCTGCTTTGGCCTCTTGTGAAATCTAATTTGCTTGATACTGGTATTATATATCCATATAAGTGATCTACTATAAGCATATCTGCTGCTATGTGGTTGTAAGTTGCTTCACTAATGATAAGTTTGTAGTAACCTGTAATAGTATATCTACACAGTTGTCGCTGTTACTGGTTGTTGCAATATAATAGTTTGCATCTATTATTAACTACTGTCATACTACTGATTGATTGCTAATAGTAATTTGTAATAGCCTTAGATATATTATCTTTATTAATCATAGGTATAGTTGCTACGGGTTATTTTTGTGATAATTTACTTGATAGAGAGTTTTGTGGCAATCTGTAATAAAGTAAAGAAATTTAAAGTATAGATGCCTCCATGTTCATGTGTATTAAAAAATCATATGAACTCCTGGTTGCAATCTCTACATACTTGCAGACTTGGTCACCCGCTAGGTCATGACAGATGAAAAGGGAAACAGTTAGAATACTGCTCTTTTCCTGAACTTCAGTTTGGAATTCCTTACCTAGGGAAATTAAGGAAGATGAAAATTTTAGCAACTGATTAACAGAAAATTCTTCTATGCGCTTACACCTGTCAATGATTTACTGGTTCTGACTTACAAAACCACAAGGTGTTGAAAGCGCTTAAAAGACTTAATGTAAATATTTGCAGAAACTTGTATACAGCTTTAAAAGGAATGACTCGACAGAGGATTCATTTGTGGCATAAAATAGATTTTAACAGTTGTCATCTGTTTCCTTTAGTATTTACAATAAAAAGACTGCCATTTTAGGAGGGGATTGCACCTGTTACCTCCAAAAAAATTATGAAAGTGTTTCTCATTTCAATTTTGTGGTGGTTAAAACTATATCCAGAGCTGAAATAACAGGTGTAAATGGTAAGAAAAAAGGGAATAGTTCTGTCCTTAAATCAAGCAATAATCTGGAACTTTGTACTTTTTTTACTGAGGATTTTCAATTGTCATGTAAGGAATACAAAAATTAGAAATAAAAATAACTTAATATGGACATTTTTAGTAGACAGAATGGTAAAAATGACAAACATGACTTGATATTTGGCTATAAAAGAAAGAAAGTTTTTCTTTAAAGATATTCTTTACTAGATATTTGCTATTTTTTCCTTTTTTTCTTTTTTTTTTTTTTTCTAGAAAGGATTTTGGTATTTTTTTTCTGCACTTTTAAATTTGTTTATCTCAGATTATATATGACCTGATTTTGGAAGATGAGTAAATATGGATAGGACTGAATATAAATAAGAATTTTCAGAAGTCTGCGTTCACATGAAAATTTTGAAAAAAATACGTGAAATCATGAGATGTTTTTGTTTGCAGGGCTTAACTAGCTCTCTAAATTTTATGAATATTATAAGTTTTATGCTTTGTTGGTGTTATGTAAAACTCATTTCTAAACTCATTTCTAAACGTATCACTGGAACTTGAGGGTCTGGTTCCAGTCTTCAAAGAATGTCCAATTCAGGACTGAAATCATTTGACTGAGAAAGTCAATGAAGAGCATCCAGCATCTAACAAAAGTCCCCGAGACCCCATTCTGCAGGGCTGCACTCCAGTTTCTTTTCCCTCATTATAAGCATACATCCAGAATTACACGGACCTAGGTGCGGAATCCGCCATTCGTCCTTGTTAAACTTCATACAGTTGGTGATAACCCAGCATCCTAATCTATCAAGATCTCTCTGTAAGACCTCTCTATCCTCAAAGGAATCAAAAGTTCCTCCTAATTTAGTATCATTGGCAAATTTAGTTTGTGTACACTCAACTCCTGTGTTGCATACAACTCAACACTGTGTCCAGGTCATTGACAAAAACATTGAAGAAAACTGGCCCTAAAACTGAGCCCTGAGGAACACACAGTGGCCACCAGCCAGGTGTTACCCCATTTGGTACAACTCTTTGAGTTCGACCCTTCAGCCAATTGTTCACTCATCATAGTGTTTACATGTTTACAATTTAGAAACCAGAATGTTGTTCAGGACAGTGGCAAATGCTTTGCACAAGTCCAGGTAGATGACATCTTTTTCTCTTCCCTTATTCACCAATGCTGTAACGTTGTTGCAGAAGGCTACCATATTTGTCAGGATTAATTTCCTTTAGTGAGGCCATGCAGGCTATCACCAATCACCTCCTTATTTTCCATGTGCCTTAGCAGAGTTTCCAGGAGGCTTTGGTCCATGATCTTGCTGGGCATAGAGGAGAGACTGACCAGCCTTTAGTTCCCCGGGTCTTCCATTTTTCCCATTTTAAAAATGTGGGTTATGTTTCCTCTTTTCCAGGCAGTGAGAACTTCACCAGACTCTCACAACTTCTGAAATATAACGGGTAGTGTCTTAGCAACTTCATCTGCCAGTTCCCTCAGGACCTGTGGATGTATTTCATCAAGTTCCATGGACTTCTTCATCTTCAGGGTCCTTAGATGATGTCAAACATGGTCTTCTCCTACAATGGGCATTTCCTTATTCACTTGGTCCCTACCTTTGCCTTCTTCAACTTGCACAGTGTGGCTAGAGCACTTGCCAGTGAAGATCAAGGCAAAAAGGTTGTTGAGTATCTCAACCTTCTCCATACCCTAGGTATGTTCTCTTACTCAACAGAACTGTGGCCCTGTACTTTAGGAATTGCCTGTCTCCAGGAAATTATTAAAGGCTTTATTTAGCTGCCATTATTGGAGAGAGATTCCCATCTGAGCAATTTGGTATTAACCAGCTTCATGGATAGAAATATTTCTGTGACAGAAACTCATTCATTAATATAAAATCTTATAACACATGGATAAGGCAACGTTCTCCACTATACAACAAATAGATAGTGTAAGTAATTGGATTCTGATTTGAAAATAATATTTTTTCTGCTCCAATATATTTCAAAACAATTAGAGTTTTAGTGTTGCTATTAAGGAACAAAATACAATCCAGAGGGTGGAAAATGGGATGACAATAAGCATAAAACTCTTCCCTAAGAAGTTCAGGTGTATAGCATTGTCATATAAGTTTTGTTTTGTTTGTAGTTTTGTTACACAACTCTGAGAAGTAACAGAGGACCAGGTTGTCTTTTACGTCTTCATGCTGCAAATAGAGCCAACAAGCTGAATGGTTTATCTTTATGTATCCCACTTAAGGAATTGGCACCATTTGGTAAATTAAATTACTGTTGTAAAGTCTGTACTCTTATTCTGTCCTTCAAAAGTGAGTAATATGTCCTGTAATTGAATTCGAAGCAATGGAACTGTCATTAAGTAAGCACTGCTTTTCTTTAGAGAATAGGTTGTTCTGTTCCTGAACATAGATCCAGTGAAATTGGTTCATGTATGTAAAAATCCAAGCATATTTTTTATTTTTTTGAGCCTTTCCCACTGACGAAACTTTCCTCACACATTTTCTTACTCCAGTGTCTTGAGTAATATAGCACACATCTCATTTTGTTCCTAACTCTATCCCTCCCAATTAGTTGTTCTGAACAGAAAATTTTCAATGCTCTTTCAGTCTCCTCCTGTTACTTAGTTCTTATGAAGTGTGATTGTCCCATCCCACTGAGTGGGTTTGAAGGAAGTGATCTGAGTCTCTGCAGTGCTTGGAAGTCACAACAATGACTCAGGAAGGACAGAAAAATCTCAACATCCCATTTTGCTTGATGAGTCCTGAAGTACAAGTTGCAATAATGGCTCCTAAATGATCCAAAGTACATTTTATTCAATGTTTGACTTAAAATACATACATGGCTAATTTTGGTGTAGCAGGTATTTCAAATAAAAAGCTAAACACCTAACAATTAAATAAGAGGAAGAAAGGAAATAGAAAAGAGAAGGAAAATAGGGAGAAAGAGAAAAGGAAGGTAGTACCACCTTTAGATCTAGTGATAAATCTCATTGTTATTGGACTGGTTCCTCTGACGGTGGGTGCACACCTAAACCTGGTCTCACCTCCTTTTGCCCTAGAACAGATGCTTAGGACATCCCACTGGGCAGCTACATTAAGGAACCCTTGTCACCTTCGACTGTGAGGTGTTCTGGAATATTCCATGGGGGCGGGGAGGGGGCTCTGTTTGCCACACATGCATTGTAAGGCACTCTTGAATGTTCTTGGGTGTCTCTGGTGGATGCTATCCCCAATAATGTATCTGACTGCTGTTTGACACCTTTTTTGATCATGCTCAGTGAGCCTTGATTGAATCCAGCTTCCACTGCTCCCAGTTATCTGCGTGGTTGTTTGAAACAGTCAAAAGAAAAATTACTAGTTTCTCACACTGATTAATATTAATTTCTTGAAAAATTTATACATTTTGAACATATGACTCTGTGAGTCTTTTTCTTCAGTAAACTATAGCATAAGTTATAAAATCTTAATGCTTAGACTCCTCTAGTTACCTCTGCAGATTTATGTGCTAGAAACTGCACAAAATAATTAGAAACTGCAAGAAAACTGGAACTGAACTTTCACAAACAGTTTATTTCAATTTTTCCAAAGCTTATAAGTAAGCTTATTTATCTTGAGTGATGAGTCCAACGGTCACAATAGTTTTCCTATTGAATCATAACAAGCTTTTTAATTTTGCATTTTTGTCCCCGTCATATGTAAAATCAGATGTTTGCAAGCAAATTAAACTTTTCCTTTAAAATTGTTTCACTTATATAATTGCACTTGAGGCAATACATCTGAATTTTAGCAAAATTGCTTCACTTAAATAATTCTGCTTGAGGCAATACATCTGAATTTCAGTCTTTTTCAGCAAATAAAGCTTCACTTCAGCTTTATTGCTACCTCTCTGAAAATGCTTTACAGCACAATAAAAGGAGGAAAGAAAATGTCCAGTTAATTATGGACTAACTTTTCAAATTTTGGTAGAATATTAGTAAAACAAGTTATTAAACAGTCTATCAATAATAAATTATATTAAAATAAATATCAGAGGAAACTATATACAATCAAACATATTTTCCTTTTTTAGGGAAAAAGTAAGCAACAAATGTCAGCAATAATACTTATATAACTTGGGTTTTTTCAACATTTTCTACATGAGAACTTCATGAATAAAGTAGGGAAGCAGGCTTCAAGAAAACCTAAAATAGCTGAAAAAATCAATGTAAAAACAAGCAAACAAGCAAGCAAGAAAGCAAACAAATAAAACCCTAACAAAACCAGTACTGCACATCTAATTAAAATTCTTTATAAGTTTTTTCGAGCTGTATAGAAAGAAAATTTGATTTGGACTTTATGCTAGACAGTTTTTTTTACAATCAGCTTTCCTGTTGTTAAAAAACCATTTATAAGTAATGACAATCTATGAGGAGTTGCAAGCATGGTAAAAATGGTCAAATTCATGTCAAGAAAACTATATGTGAATTCCTGTACTAAGGCAAGGCATATAAAAAAAAAAGTTGTTCTGGCTAAGGTGCTGTATTTCAAAATAGTGGAGCTGGGCTTTTAATAGGTTAAAATTTTTATATGGCTTCACCACATGAAAGTGCTGCAATAAATAAATAAATAAGAGGTAAAATACCATTTGGGGTATATTACCAATTATTTTGTATAAAAGTCAGAGGAGGAAATGTTTTATTTTACTCTGTTATGTTCTGATATTTGTTTCAGAAATTCAAAAATACTCTAGAAAATTTGGAAAACATCATATAAAGAGCATATTTGACAAAAAAATGAAATAAATTTATATATTATTGTGGAATAAAGTACTTTTCATTTAAAGAAGTAAGTTTTTAATTTATACACACTATTTTCTTTTTTTTTCTTTTATTTTGAAGAGGACAAAACTTACAGATAGTTTTTGCCTATGCTCACAAGGGATCAAAAAAATAGCTCTTAAGTAGTTCAAAAGGGACACTGAAATTTGTCCTTCAGTGTATGTTTTTAAGGTCAGGTTACACACTGTCAGGAACTGTTTAGGTATACTGGATTTTGTTTTAGGAATCTTTTGACACCTCTTGTTCTCAGAAAGGTGTATTTCTCTATTTCTCCTATTACTCTACTGTTATAGCTTTTTATTGTGAGGCTTTATATCCTGTCTCATGATGAACTTCACATAATCCCAGTACGAGTTAGTGTCTATATATAGCAATAGACTTACAATCTTGAGGCTTTGAATATTTGGTCACTGGGGTGTATCTATTAAAAATTACTTGGAATGCCAGATTCTGTATGACTGAATAAAGAAATAGGTTTCTATATTGATGCTGAACTGACTAATACAAACTGAGAAATCAAAGAAATCAGATCTTATGTTTAGGTTCATTTTTAAGAGAAATGAAATCAGATGAATGATATGAGAATTGAAAAAGGAATATTAATAGTGTAATTAATTAAAATTTGATTTCAATTATCTTTTTTTTTTCCTTATTAATATTGATCTTTAGCACAGAAAGTAATAGTTCAGTAATTGGTCAGATTTCAGTCTTGATTAGACATAAAAGAAGACTGAGAGGGCAAACTGACCCAGAAGAAATTTGCTTCTTTAGGAAAATGTTAACCAAAAGTCACCAAAACTAGACACTGAGTAGATACTGGAAATACTATTAAATAATTCTCTTATCTATAATACAGTTATTGAAGAATATGCAATAATTAAGAAGATTAGTAATGTAAGATGATGAGACAATGTTGTACATTACTGATGTGAGAGATTGTAAAGGAGCAAAACCATCTAGCTTTCATAGAGGTTTTTTTTTTTTGTCTTTTTTTTGGTAGACTCTGTTGCGTATTTGGACGTGACATAGTGTGATGGGGACATATAATACCATGGATATGGTTTCTTTTATGAAATAACATTTTAAGTGGAAAGCAAAAATAAAAAAAAAATGAAAGGAGATGGATATCATAGTAAAAAACCCACCAGTTCTTCATAAAACAGTTATTGAATCATTAAGAGGTGATGTTATTTTAGACATGTTTTGGTTTTTAATTTTCTAATGAGGACATTATAGAAGGGCCATAAAAACCAAACATAGACCATGTGTTGGAGTTTGATTCAATTTAAATTTAATGAAAGAAGAGTAGGTCTGTAACTAAAACTTTGGATTCAAGAAAAAGTTGAAGTCTGACATTATAAGAAATAGAACAGCTAAGTTAAGTCTTGAATATGCAGTCCTTAAACGTCTGTATGTCAAAGGACTTCCAACTGTGAAGTGTCTGTACCCAGAAGGCACTATCTAAAATAAATCTTTGGTATGTTCCTATCTGTAGATGGACAGTCAAGAATTACAATTAATATGGGCTGGTACATGATCTTGAAGAATGTGATAAGAGAATAGAAATAGGACAGATATAGGATCATGTGTTTGGGGGGAGTATTCTAAATATTATTTTCTTAGCTTTCCAAAACCCTAATTGACCAACCAGAATGACAAATGGCCCCTCCCTCCCCCCCTAATGAAAAGAGAGGAGAGGAAGCGGAAAGGAGGAAAAAAAAAACTTCTGATTTTAGAAAAAACTAGCCTACTTTCATGAAAATATAAATAAGTAATGAAATAATAATAAGGAAAAGGAAAAAAGAAAAGAAAAAAAAAATAAAATGTATACAGTATATTCAAAACCATCTCAAGCTCCCAGAGTGATCATCACCAGCAGGCACAGAGGAAACTCCCAGGCTGGACTTGGTGATGGACAGGAGCTGGATTCCGCATCTGGAGTCAGGAACGCTTGGATTGGGATCAAAGGCAGACAAACAGACAGGGTCCTCCTCCGATGTCGGCCAATGAAGGAAGACGAATTGACCCTTTGATCCCTCAGCTTTTATACTGAGCATGATGCGGATGGGATGGAATACCCTGTTGGTCAGTTTTGGGTCACCGGTCCCATCCACTCCTCCCCACAGGCAGGACCCTCTACGTTTTTCCACTTCCAACCCTCCAATGGGGCAAATAACAAATTTGCCTGACCTTGGTTGTTATAGCAATAAGTATAAGCAAGGGCCTCTCTGCATACCATTCCTTGGTATAATCAGGTCTTATCACTGTGAGAGTGAACAGTTTCTGAACAATATGCTGTTAA
>BJBW01018603.1:0-23820 GCA_004320125.1 Scolopax mira | reverse complement strand
TTCAGAAAGGACCCCCTTGCTTTCTAAACTCCTTCTCAGAGAGGAGTCTGGGGGCGGCTGGATCCAGTCCTAGTTCCAGACTTGATCAACAGTTTATGTCTAAAGGATTATATTACTTAGCTAAGATTTCAAAGTTTAGCGTGCTTTTAGTCACTTACCGAGAATCTGTTGCGGCGAGGAATCTCTCAACCTCGAGGAGTAGAACCTTAAGCGAGCACCCTCACAGAAGGGGAGATCCTGGCGTGCAGCCCGCTGCCATACAGGAGAGCTCAAAGGGCTTTCGGGCTGTCCACTATTTATACAGCAAGATAATTGACCTATAGTCATATCCTCATGAGAATAAAATTTCTAGGTCCCCACTCCAGGCAGTATTTTGACTATGCTGACAGCCATTCCCCAAAGTCCAGGTACGAGTTATCACAGCTGCTGTTGTGACGGCCATGGTGGCCAAGGCCCGCTCAGGCGGGGGGGGTGGGGAACAGGGAGAGCACACTGCCACAACAGGTTACCCCATTAAAAAGAAGGAAAAGAATCCACCGCATGCTAATTCTATCTTTTGTCCCACTGCTATCGGTAGCTTCCCAGGCAGGTGGGCCATGAGGCTTAATTAAAGTCATGAGCACAATACCTATGGCTAGTACATCGGCCATCATGGGCTGTCCTGGCTGTAATGTTCTCAGATATTCTCTTTTGGCAGCAGATGGAGCACTGAGCTCAGCTTTTATCAAGAATGCTCAGCTTATAGGGCTTCCAGTGGGCTTCCCATATCGATTAGCAAGGCAGGGGGCCAGCAAAACTGCTGCCTTGGACTTCCGAAGGGTAGATTTTAGCCTCTTCGGGAGCATGGTTGAAAGTGTCCTTTGGGAGACAGTCCTGAAGGGCAAAGGTGCCCAGGAAGGCTGGTTGTACTTTAAACAGGCACGCTTAAAAGCGCAGGAAAGAGCCATACCCTAGTCCCAAGTCCCAGGGTTGTCTAAGGCAGACCTTGGTATCTGTGACCATTCAAGCAGTGTTGTGCCAAAAGGGACGTGCTGAATTTAGCCACTGCGTCGACATCTGTTTCTGATATCTGAACAACAGTCCACACCAGTTGTGTTCTGTCATCACTTTCCTTCACTGCGGCTAAACCACCAGGACTGTATTTGACGACCTGAAGTCAGATGCATTCCAGCACTTACCCTCACCCTGATAGCCCCGGACACCTCCCTTCACACTGCAGCAGGCACTGCAAAAAAAGCTTCAGAAATTCAGTCAGGAGACTTCTAAACACAACTGTAGTGAAAATTACCAACTTGGGTCTGAGCATAACTGCGTTCCTTGTGTCTGCAGCTCAAACAGTTTGGGAAAAAGGAATCATGAGCAACGCCACATGAATTTAGTAAACTAAATTCACAGGAGACTGAAAAATCCTCAGTAATGCTGCTGTAGTGCTCTGAAGACAGAAGAGAGTTTAACTGAGCATTAAGGCAGGCTTCAGCTACAGCTGTTTCAGCATGAGGTTATACAAAAATACACAATTCTGCCTGGGTTTATACAGTTATTCCATAAAGAAATGTACAAAATTTTGCTTCCGTGCAAGTTCCCTAAATATTCTGAACCTTGATAATAAAGCATACGTAACACATTCCAACTCTAGCAAGAATCCCATTTCACTGAGTCCTGAATTTCCTGCCTTTCATTAGGCCAAAGTACGTTCACAAAGAATGGTGCCAAAGAAATCTTGAGTTTTCCATGGTCCCATCCCCACCAGCACAGACCAGGCAGAGGGAGAGCTGGAGGCTGCCTTCGATTCCCACCCATATGAAGCTCCCTTTGGCTTTACGGGATCCCGGGAGCACATGTGGGACATGCCGGGGGAGCACTATGCTATTACAGACTGGTGCTTTTTGATTCTGGGAAGTAAAATTTGGAGTGGCTCAAGGGGAAATGCTGCTTTACCTTTTGCAGAAACCACCTGAAATCCACCTAGAATGCCTTGACTTGAGAAGGCACAAACTACAGGAAGTTAAATCCAGTACTAATTCTAGTTTGTTCTTGTTTTAACCATCAGACGTTCAAGACGTGCAGTTTCCAACCCAAGATTTACAATGTAATAGTCACCTCCACTGAAAAGCAAAAAGAATTAGTACTGTTATTAGTCACTATTTCTGTACTGCTAAATATCCCAGTAACAGTACCCATATACAATGACACTTATGAACAACATAGTCTTTGCACTCAGGAAGCCCTAAAATGCTGTTTTCATTTATTGTACTTTCAAACAGAACTCCTTTGGACAAATCCCACCGTGGGCATTACCTTGGAGCTGAGCAGCTTGTTCCCCACACTCCTGTGTCTCTCCACTGAGAGTAAGAGTTTTGGGAGCTTCTTCCCGAGGGGTCGTACTGGGGCTCTCCAGTGTCCACAGCTGCCGATGCTGGGCTATGGGGGTGGCTGGACAGGGATGGGGGCTGCCAGAGCCAAAGCCCTGCCTGAAGGCTCCAGAGGCACTGTGGCAACCGGGACTCCTGGGTGGCGATGCTGAGACTGCCCTCAGCCCTGAGGCGCCTGTGGAAAGGTCTTGGTCCCCTCGCGAGGGAGGCCATCCAGGGTCAGCTTTCTCTGGGAGCTGGTACCTCTTGGGGTTCTGGCCCTGTGATGAAAAGGGGTCCTGCATCCCAGGGACTGAGATATCCCCTAGTTCTCACAGGGCTCTCACGAGGCAGCGAGAAATGCCTGTGCTGTAAATTAGCCTTTGACCTGGAACTGCTCTCCTTTGGGACACCTCTGTTCCTTCCCACAGGATCCTCACCTACCATCAAGCTGGCAGATCACCTTGTGGGCTCTGGGGTGCCATGCCTTTCTGGGGGTTCAGTGGCCAAAGCCGTGGTCCTGAGCCCTTCCCATGTCCCCATTTCTGCTCCATCCCTGCCCCGGGAGCAGAATAAGACTGGCACTCTGAGATTGGGGCACAGCCCAGCTCTGCAGCTGTGATGGCGGTGTTTGTCTGGGCTGTTTGTGGATGCCTGTGTCTGTCCCCCTGGGTGAGGAGCTTGTGAGAGGCCATTAGCTGGCTGGCCCTGAGCCTGACACCTCTTTCCCTTGCTTTCCAGAGATTGTGGCTATCTGGGAGGCTGTGTCTGCATACATCCTGGGACAGCTGAAGCTGGACAAGGTGGGTTGGCATCTTGCACCCCTTTACCCTGGAGAGCCTGGGCCTGGGGAGCAATCCCTCCCTGAGCATTGTGGCAACACACCAAGACAACCATGTCTGCTGAGAGCTGCTGCTTGGTCAAGCAGGGGAGAAACCAAGTCCAGATCTTGTCTGAAAAAGCATTTGGCAAACAATAGGACTTTACCCTTTGCTATGATTAGAGTGGAGAGACCAGGCAGAGAGAGAGGAACTTCTGTTGGGCAACCCCACCAGTGTGCCCCAGGCCAACATCACTTGATGGCACTGCACCCATGTGGCACTTGAGCTGAGGCTTCAGCAGGCACTGACACATTCCTGCCCCAAACATCATGGAGTCTCTCAATCCCAGTACTCAGAAGAAGCCTCTGTGAGGGAAGGTGAACAGCATAAGCCAGGAAATGAGAAGGAGGCATCAGGGAAAACAAGCACCCAGCCCATGTCATTAGCTGCAATGTTTTCTGCTCCTCAGGAGCAGCTTAGAAAATTGCCACTTCTGTAGAAACTACTCTGGACCTGGGGCAGGTCAGAGCCACCATAAAAGACAGCCCAAGTCCTTTCTCTCATCCACTTCTCTCTCCTCCTTCTCCTTGAGAACCAGGTGAGTCTGAAGCCTTTTTGCTATGTTGTTTTCTGCTCATACAGACATGTACTCCTCCATCCTGTGGTGGGCTGTGGTGCTGCTTGCCATGAGAGGGGGAAGAGGGATGGTGGTCTGACTCAGATAGTGTCCGAGACTTGGCTGAGGGAGTGCTTCAGTTAAGAGATAGGCAACAGCCTCCTTGGGCCTGGAGACACTTCTCGATACCTTGAAAAGAGGATTTGCATCTTGGCTGAGGTTGTTCTTCACCTGGTTGGGCCTGGGTGATCCATAGAGAACTGCGTCTGGAAACCCTTTTGCCCCACTGCACAGTTTCTACCTCCTGGCTCAGCAGGTGCCTTTTGACGTGCTTGTGATGGAGTGACAGACTCCTGGCAGACAGCTCCTCATGTGCCGGTGCTCTACTGCCTCCCTGCCCTCTCTCACAGGTGTGCCTCCAGCCCAGAGACATGTCCAGCTACAACCGGGTTATAAGAGGGCACCTGTATATTCCTGGAAGTCTGCCTCACCACAACCCTTCCCATGTCTAGTGGACAACCCATGCTTGCAGTCTGCTGCCAACATGACTGCTTCTGTCACCAAATAAGCATCTCCTTCACAGGCCACTGCTCTGCGGCAGCTGCCACCTCTGCTCTTCTCAACCAACATCCGCACCCACTTGCTTCTCTCCTAACCCTTTAGGGGACACCTCCTACAGGACATTTACGACAACTTCCTGTCGAGAGAGCGGGTTTCTTCCCGGCTGCCCTCGGCTCTTTCCCGCAGGCGACTGGTGCCCGGGCCGCTGCTGGGACCCGGCGCAGGTCCCCGCCGCAGGGCCGGGCGCGCTGATCGCGGCGGGCGCGTCTCCCGTGGAAATCGGGGAGCCTCCAGCTCCGCCCCTACGCGTGTCCGTGGGCTGGGGCCAGGCGAGGGAGCAGCTCGCCCGCCCCGCCCCGCCATGCCGCAGCCGTAGGCAGCCCGCGGCCGCTCCCAGCCGGTAGCCTCCGCAGCCTCTTGGCGGCGGCGGGCCTGGCCCTGGCCCTGGCCCTACCCGGCTCTGCCTGATGGGCAGCCTGCTAAGCGGGGTCAGCTTCAAGGAGCCCACCACGGTGGAGGACTGCGACTCCACCTGGGAGACCGACTCGGAGTCCGAGGCGGCGGCGGAGCCCGGCGTGGAGCCGCGGCGGCCGGAGGGGGTGTGCACCGCCGCGGGAGGCGGGGAAGAGCCGGCCCAGGCGCTCGCCACAGACTGCCGGCCCCAGGAGCCCCCGCCGCCGCTGGAGAAAGGGGAGCGGGCAGAGACGGACGCCAACGTCGTCGAGCAGGTACCGCCAGCACCGGCCGCGACCCCGCCTCGCCTCGCCCGGCCCGGTGGGCCCGGAGGCCGTACCGCCGGCGGACCGGGGGAGGCCGGGCGTGGGGCGGCGCTTTGCGCCGGTGCCTCTGCTCCGCGGAGCTGAGCTGGGCCGGGCCGGGCGCTGCTGCCGCTGCGCTCCCCGGAGCCCAGCCGAGCTCCTCGGGCCGGAGCAGCCCCGCTGCCTGCCGCCCTCCCCGCTCTGCGGGCCGGAGCAGCCCCGCTGCCTGCCGCCCTCCCCGCTCTGCGGGCCGGAGCAGGGGCGCGGGCGGCTGCCGGCGGCTTAAGGGACCGTGGCGGGAGCACCTTCCCGTGGCGTGAGGAGCGGGCTGCGATAGCCAGCTCTGCCGCTGAGGTAGGAGCGAGCCGCTTTCTCTCCCCACCCGCGCCCCCCCATCATTACTCCCGGTAGGAAATCGAGGCCTTGTCCATCCCGCTGTTGCTCTTTCTTGAGGAGGTTCTGCTTTAACTTGAACCTGGTCGTGTACTTGGCCTCTTAATTAAGCGGTTAAAAAAAAAAGATTAAAGTATTGAATCATACATGGGAAGGGGTTTGTGACTCCTTGGCGGGTCCGAGGTAAGGAATTTTCAGAGCAAGTTTCTGTCTTTTAAGAAGCTTTGAAAATGCCGACCCTGAAGAAAGAAAGGGTTGCTTTGCCAGGAATTTTGCGGGTGTTAGAATTGAATGCAGGGTGGACCTGTTAGATGTATTATGTTTACATTTGTTTCAAAAACTGCAAAATTAAGCATAAGCATTTTTCCCTTTTCTGCAATGGTGAGACTAATGCCCGGTAACTAACTGTCAATGGGTGTTACTTACTCAAGTTACCATCTTTTGCCTGTGGGTATGGTCAAAGCTGGTGTTGCAAAAAGAACCATAGACTCATAGAATGGCTAGATTTGGAAGGGACAAATGAAAACAGATGCTTGTTTGTCATTAATATGCCATTGGTAAGCAAGAGGCTAGGCAATAATAAAGGCCAATGTCCAGTGTGGTCACAGGGAACTTCATTTTTAGGCTTGATTTTAATCTATTATGTGTATATTGTAAGGAGTGGAATTATTTAATTTTTTTTTCCCGTTTGGCCTTTGGTTTAGTGTAGAGACTTAGGAGATTGAAGAATACAAAAGTCTTTGCTGCAGGTATAAAGAAATTGCAAAGAAAATAAAGTTGTTGGTAGCAAGTTGAAGTCTCTGTACGTTAAAGCTTCGTTTTCTCTTTGGGTTTTTTTGTGGTTTTTTTTTTTTTTAAATGCATGCAGCTTTTTCAAGTATTCTCTAAAGTCAGTAGGATTATGACTGTTGACCTTGATGGGCTCTGCTTTTTTAGGTCACAGCTCCCAGACAGTGGGGGGGCATACAAATTCTTGTACATGTGTATTTTCTTTAAGCAGGTCTTTGTTTTGGGGTTTAGTGGTTCTTCTTACTAGGCCTTAAATTTAAGTTCTGAGAAACAAATAATATAAAATGGTTCAAAGTGGTAAAATGGTTCAGAACTGCAATTTAGCTTGCCCATGGCTGCTCGTTTTCTTCCCCAGGATGCAGTGATAGCAATTAAGTCAGTTTACACATGACAAATAGTCCTTGCAAGTAGTATGATTTCCTGTTCAAAACGAGTAGTGTCTTCAGTGTTTTCATGTTTTTATGTTTGATTACTTCTTTCATCTTGTGCTAGCACTTGCTAAGTTACTTTCAAGTCTTGCATTTGGAAATGACAATCAGCCTGTTGATTTATATCAAATTCAATCTCATTGGAAGGACATTCATACTCTCACTTTTGTATTTTATTTTATTTTTTAATTTAGGTTTAAATTGCGTGGTGTTAAGTATCCATCAGGGAGATTTTCAGTATTTGACCAAACAGTAGGCAAATATATACACTTCTGTACATTTAAGTTTCTGAAATCTTAATGAAAAACAATTATTTTAATATTGCACAAATTCATTATTTAGTGTGTTTGTATATTGTTATTATCTACTTTCTGTTTCAGAGTGGTGATGGAACTGAGCTGATAGCCAAGCCGAAGAGAAGCTTTTATGCAGCAAGAGATTTATACAAGTACCGACACCAGTATCCAGTAAGAATATTTTATGGTTTGAAATTGCCTTTTTAGTAGAAGATAGCACAAAACCCAAACAGTCCTAAATCTTTATGGTCCCTAATAAACATGAGAAGAATCAAAAAGCTGATGCAGAGGCCCAACATATGCCAGTGGGACAAGACTGAAACTAGTGCACCATCATTTCATCCCACATATACATGCAAACACATCAGGTGTTGTCATGGTTTAATCCCAGCCAGCAACTAGGAGCATACAGCTGCTCACTCACTCCCTCTTTTGCCCCACCAAGAAGAGGAAGAAGAGAAGGGCAAAGGAAAAAAAAATCTGCAAACTTGTGGGTTGAGATAAAGACAGTTTAATGGAACAATAATGGAAAAGGAAAATAACAATAATAATAATGGTAAAAGAATATACAAGATGTACATCACTCTCACCACCCGGTGAATTGGTTGCCCAGCTTGACCTGAGCAGTGATTGTAGATCCCTGCTCCCCAGCCCATCCCCAATTGTATATGGGCATGATATATGGGATGGAATATTCCATTGTTCTGTCTAGGCTCCTTCTACATTTCTATGGGAAGCTGAAACAACTCCTTGAATAGTGTAAACACTGAAATACAACAATCACTAGAAAGAAAATTAACTCTCTCCCACCTGAAACCAGGACAGCTGGGAACAGCAGTAGGAGGTCAGAAGAAGGCTTGTGCCTTGAACATCAAAGATGGTAGAGGAGAGTTTGGACTTACTGTTATTTGCATGTTGGAAGTTCATCGAGACCAGAGTCAAGGTGCTGTTGTGCTTGCTGCTCTAACTTCTGCCTTAGTAGGAGAAGGTAACAGCCAGAAGGAACTGAATCTTTAAGTGCATGAGTAATTCTAAGTGATTTCCAGTTTTCATGAAACTCGGAATTTTTTTGTCCTTAAATTATTCAGAGAGCACAGTATCACTTTCTGGATATTCTTGATAGGTTTTTGTGGGCTGATAATGTCCTATTTGCTTTCTTTCAGCAGAACTTTAAAGATCTTCGATATCAAAATGACTTGTGTAATCTCCGCTTTTACAAAAATAAAATCCCTTTTAAACCTGATGGTGAGTAATCTGTGGCAGTAATAAAGATAACAAAAGAATGCTTGCTAATAATAGTAACAAAGTGAAACTGCAGTGGTCCTGACAAATTAAAGGTGTTTAGTTATATACTGTATGACTTAAACCTCCCATGTTGGAATAATGTTGATAACACGGGAGCAGGTTTTGCTTAAAACAGAGTTTGCTTTTGCTCTAGGGAGGTAATGCTTTTCTCATGCCTTGTCAGCACGATGTAATACAGGGTGTTGTTTGTTACACTGTTTTACAGTAGTGGCTCTGCCTCTTATTGAAGAGAGATAAAGTTGCTCCACTGTGCTGCACAAACTCTTGCTGCTTATGTAAGAGTGTCAAGGATATGGGTGTTACCCCTAGCACTGTGTAAGGGAAAAAGAACATGTAACTACTTCATGTGTCATTATTATACTACTGATAATAAAATAATTTATCAAACTGCCTAATGGTTCTAGTAGAGGAGTGGGAACCTCGTAGAAAAGGTTCTGCGCAAACAGAAGAGGTAAAGGATGCAAAGGATGAACTAAAAGAGGACAAACCCTGCTCTAGAGACTTTGCCAGCGAGGTATGGGAGACAAGAGGGTTGCAGACAGATGATGAAGCAGGAGGCAATAACTAGTCTTAGAATGGTAGACAGGAGTCTTGGCATGTGAGAGCTTAGCCATTGGCACAAAAAACTTTGCAGGCCAAAAATAAGCTTTTTAGAGTTTTAAAAGAATGATGAGGAGGTTACTCAAACTAAGGTATTTGCAGAAAGATCCTCTCAGCTTGAAAGCTGCTTGGGAGGAAATACCAAAGTGCACATGGTAGTACAAATGAAGGCTGCCATTGAGGCAAGATCAGTCTCATAGCAACAAATGGTTTCTCGTAAGGTAGGAAGGGACAGGTCACAAAAGGCTTTGGAAGTAAAGGTGTAGAGCTTTTGTCTGATGTTACAGAAAAGAGCTTCACAATGGAAGAATGCAAAGAAAAAAAGAAAGGCAATATAAAAAAGCTGCTGTCTAGAAACAGCATTCAGGGTAGATGTAAGCATGACAAGAGGGCACTTCTCAAGGTCAGGAAATAAGATGTTGAGATGCAAGACATCAAAGTTCTGATTGGAAGCTGGATGGGAAGATATATTATATAGAAGGATGTGCAGATGTATATATAGGAAGTTAGAAGATCGAAGGAAGTTTATAGGCAAGATAGTGATAATATCCTTAGCAAGTGAGAAAACAAGTCAGGTTCTGTGAATGAAAAATAAGACCTTTGATTTAATCATCTTGAACTTTATCTCAATATCCACAGGCAGATGCTGAAGACTGTGTTTTATCTTGATTGGAAGAAGAGTTATATCTGTGAATTACCGGTACAGAGGTAGCAAATTTAGGAGATGTTCCACAGAACAGATATGGAACGAAAGCAAAGGCTATCATTACGTTAACTTGGCATGTACTTTATATAAGTGAATGCTGTTTTTGATGGCTACCTAACAGTTTTCAAATTGTTTCTATGCAGGAGTTTATATTGAAGAAGTCCTAAATAAATGGAAAGGAGACTATGAAAAACTGGAACATAACCACACTTATATACAGTGGTTGGTCACTTAATACCTATTTCTGTTTCAAACCATGATTTTTGATTAAGTGTTCATATTCTGTGAGCCGTAATGCCCTTTTCCTTTAACAGGCTTTTCCCACTGAGGGAACAAGGTCTGAACTTCTATGCTAAGGAATTAACTACATATGAAATTGAGGTAATACAAATGGAGCTCAATATAAACCATCACATTAATTTTGATACATAACTGCTTTTTGTTATGTAGAATTGCTTTATACAATGCAGAAATACTTGCCTTAGTGCCACTTATAATTTTGGACATATTCTTTGTTTATTAGGAATTCAAGAAAACAAAAGAAGCAATCAGAAGGTTCCTTTTGGCTTACAAAATGATGTTGGAGTTTTTTGGAATAAAACTAATTGATAAAACTGGAAATGTAGCGCGAGCTGCTAACTGGCAAGAAAGATTTCAACATTTGAATGAGTAAGTAATGGCATGCACTCTACTTTCTGGAATTGACACAGAATCTCTTTAGCCTTTTGTTTTCTAGAGAAAGGGAAGATATATTTTCCAAAGATTGCCAGGAAAAAGAAATAGTCAATGCCTGGTTTGTTTCTGTATGTGTACATTCTTCCTTCCCCTTTTTTTTTGATTCTGCTTCTCACCCATTACCAGTATGACAGACATCATTTAATTCCCTGAAAATAAAACTTCAGGTAGTGCTGAAGAAGATCTCAGTTCCAGATGAGTTTGTTTGTTGTGCCACTGAGGACATTTTCACCTGATCCCAAAGCCCTGCTTCTCAGTTGAAAAGAGTCACTTATCTTTGTATACATGTTTTTTTCTCGAGAAAAATCAAATTCTCCACACCTGTTGCTAAACAACAATATTTCACTCCCTTGTCAAAACTTGAAATACTATGTATTTAATACTTGTTAATTGCAATGCTTAAGTGGAGAAACGTAGACATGCATTAGGTCTAGACATGCATTAGGTCTAGACATGCATAACTTTAGCCCAGCTTTCTGCAAAGAGCATGTGTTGCTTTTTCATTGGCATTGCATAGAGCATAGGTTTGCACTAAATTTTGTCCCATGTGGATTAATTGAGTCAAAATCTCTTTTCAATTATTGCGATTGTTTTTGTAATACTTCTGACCTTAGAGCTGAAAATTGTTCTCCCATCCAAATGAAAGTTTGTAGGTATAATTGCTGATGGATAATTACAGATGAATAATGGGTATAATTTGTTATTAACTTTAATTAAATATTACTTGAGTCAATATAGGTATGGAGTCAGACTCAGACAACAGATAAAACAGGGTTTCAAGAAGCCAAGATGCTACTCACTGATCGTTTTTACACTGTAATTCCTATATTCTCACCAGTCAGGACCTACACAGTTTTAAGTCGGGAATCGGGACTCTTTTGTTGTAATTTAACCTTCTAAAATTTAGGCATTTAAGTTTTACTGTTTACTTATGTATACTTTATGAGGGAAAGAGCTCTTCACAAGCACTTCCAGAAGATAGTTCTGTTTATCTTTTACACATCTTATGACGGTGGGACTTGCTCTGCAGAGGTGCCTGTTTTTCTCCCAGCATTGACTGTATCAGAAGTGCAGGTAGCCAGTCTAGACTGGAGACCCAGCTTTTAAACAGGTAAAGTGCAATGAACCCTGCTCTGTAGTTGTATTACTGCAATACACTACAAACCCTCATATTTTATAAAGTGACTAAGTTTTCTCCTCAGAAAGAATACATACAACAGAAGAAATTAAAATCAGTACACACTTTGATTTTATCTTTTTTTCCTGCCTGTTGCCTCAGTGCATTTTACAGACACTAGTTTTCACTTACAACATCCTAGCAAAGGGGGTGCTAACAAGCTTTAGCAGCTGTGAGAAAAAGTACAGGAAGCCTGAAGTACAAACTAGGAATGATAAAAAAGTATAATGAGTTGCAGTTCCAGTTCTGTATCTGTAAGGAGGTGGGTTTTTTTCTGATTCAATGGAATTTTTTCACCTTTTTCTTCCAAAGGTCTCAACACAACTACTTGAGAATCACTCGAATTCTGAAAAGTCTTGGTGAGCTTGGATACGAGAGTTTCAAATCTCCCCTAGTAAAATTTATTCTCCATGAAGCTCTTGTGGAAGATACCATTCCCAACATTAAGCAAAGTGCTCTAGAATATTTTGTGTATACTATTAGAGACCGAAGAGAAAGGAGGAAACTCCTGAGATTTGCCCAGCAACATTATATGCCCTCAGAGCATTTTATCTGGGGACCCCCACGAAAACTGAAGTCAGAGGGAAGCAAAACAAATAAAAAGCCAGCATCTCCAATTTCTATTCACAATAGTTATATTTCTAAGCATAAGAAACCAAAAGAGCCTAAGAATACGTTGGCAAGTGGAAGCTCAGCTGGTAAAACAACTGAAGAAAGAACGGTAGAACTCACAAAAAATGGGGAAGAAAATTACCAGGATGAACAAGAAACGAGCTGTGATGCTGTTAGGCAGAACAGTGAAAAGAACGGTGATACTGATACCAGTCAACTTTCAAAAACAGAACAAATTTACAGTACTTCAGACGGAAAGGACGCTTCTCATTCCAAAAAGGATGATGAAAATCTGAACACTAACTGTGGAAATCACTCAGGCACTATAGAGAAGGATTTATATGACACTGAGAATTCTTCAAATAACACGTCAGCAGATCTACAAGATAACCTTGAGAAGGGTACGCTTTCAGGGGGGACCACCACAAAAACCAAGGATGAGCTCAAATCATGAGTCTGAGGTTAATAATCATTAAGTTTCATACTGATGAAGCAAATTATTCATTGCTCTTTCATTTTGGGTGAAATTTCCATCTAGTGCAACACAAAATGTTCATGAGGCTGTGCTTGTTGTGAGTGTATCAGATTAGGCTTCTGTTAGTTTAATTAATTTTATTTTTTCTTAACCTCAGTTTATCAGCAGTCAACCAGGTGTGTTTTTTTAAAAGAATCATATATATTCAAAATTAAGAAATTTATTATCTTTTCCAGATGGATTGCATAAAAAGCATATCTATTTTTTTGCCGTTAAATTAATCCATTATTTTTTTTTCTTAAAAAGTAAAAAGAAGTGTAACTTACTAAAAAGCCTTGGAACATCAGAATTTATGTTTCTTTTAATATGCTTTGAGTATTGATTTGCTTTTACGAAATTACTAGAAATTGTTTTCAAGAGCACAGGTTTTTTATTTCTAGGAACTACGTTCATATTTAACGGCAGTATTGCACAGCTTATTTTACTTTAGGTTAGCATCCTTGTTGGAGACACTTAGATATCAAAATGTCCTATGCAGCTGGGTATCATTGCACATTAAATAAAAGTTTGACTTACAATGAAACTGTATCCAGAACTTTTAGGTACAAGGGAAGTTGCACTTTAGACTTCTAGTCCCTGTAAAGTTCTCTCTTCTCTTGACTTAGTTGTTACTATTAATAATTTGCAGGGAGGGATCACTGATCACTCAGATTTAGTCTCGGTGTGAAAGCTCTCTGTTGATCATCTGTAATACAACAAATCCCCCATCTGGGTTCAGCACCCAGAAAGCCTCTGGACAGATGAAAAGCAGTGTCTTTACCACATAGCACTGCTTAATCATCAAAGTCATCAGAGAGAATGTCACAAGGCATGTCCAGCTGGATCTTAGCTGAACTTGAGTGGGTTTTGGCCAGTTATGGGTAAGGTCTGCACAATGCTGAATACCCTGTTGCTGGTCTGGATGAGGAAGGCAGTCATGATGCTTTCTTCTAGCTGTCTGTTTCCCTTCTTTGCTGTCTTTCACAGCTTAATGTTATTTTGATAATTGGCTGAAACTTGAGCAGGCCAGTCTATTGGCCTGGCTGGAGCCTAGCAGGTGGAAATTTCCTAAATAAGATCTTCCCAACTTTCTTCACTGAAGGATTGTCTGCTTTCCCTATGTAGCCTCTTCTGCCTCCATGCCATTCAGTCAAACAAGATAGTACCCAGCAAGTTAATTGTGTAGAATATGAATTAAAAAATAATGCAGGTAGAACTCACACTTTCTACAGTCCTAAAACATTCTAAAACTTCTGTATGTATATTCTATTTTAAAGTGTATATATTATCCATTGCCTTTTAATATATCTTCTATGAAACATTATGAGGCAAGTTGCTGACTACAGTTTGAGCGTCAGAGTGTTTCAGGACTTCGTTCAAGTCTTATAACTCAAAATGAGAAAGTCTTCAGGGGTTGCAAAGCATAGACAAAATGTCTTGTATTTTTCTGTTTCACTAATTCCCATCCTGGCAGCGCCTCGTCCCTTGCTTTCCCCAGGTAGCTCTGTTTCTTGGGATCAAATACCGTAACAGTTAGAGCTTGGTACACATGGAACAAGATCAGGCTCTTTCCGTCCTAAAGATGCAGAGAAAAAGGAAGATGTATCCCTCTTTCTTCTGTGTTGACTTGAAAGGAAAGAAGCGTATATACGTGTGGTTTTTAAGGCTAACCCATATTGTTCAGACAGGCATTAAGACTGTCTGAGCAGAAATGCCCTACAGAATTCCTCCTGCAGCCACCACTTCTTTAAAACTGGAAAGATGCTAAGAAGCCTTTCACAATGCCCTGGACTTGAACTAGGATCCCCCTGTTCATGTATGCCTCTCACCTTCAGATCAGAAGGGGACAGGAAATGCTGAGATGAAGCTGGTCCGTGTAGGTAAGGACTCTGACCTCACCTGTATGCACAGGGAGGACAACTTTATGTGCTGCTTATGACTTTTGAAATCTTGAGTGCCTAACTGTGGCAACTTAATAGTGCTGTTTTTACATAGTTATCTCTTGAATGGCATAGGGAAAATTTATATTATGTGTATGAGGAACATAAATATTTCCTATAACAAATATATATATATAACATATATATTTCCTGTAAGGTAGGAAATTATACGATTTATGGACTTTAATATTAAGGTTAAACACTTTAAAAATGCATAGTGTTCAAGTGAAATAAGGAATGCTGGGAATGTTACTACATTTATACTGTAATTTGATTGAACATCAGTGACCTCGGGAGATCTTTCATCTTTGTTCTATTGAACAAAAACAAAAGGGAAATATTTTAAACCAGAAAACTCTCGGGATGTCTGAAAGATTTCTCTGCAGTATGGTGTTCTTTTACTGTGGTACAGGTTTCACTTATACGTGCTTGTTGGTTCTTCACTCATAATTAAGTACTTAATGTACTTTTAATCTGGAAGGGCTGTATGCATTAAGGGCCCTGTGTATCTGAAAACACAATTGAGAACTTTGTGTCTCATATCCTTATTCACTCTGCAATTCTTTTTTTTTCTTAATCTGCAACTTAGTGTATTTCTAGCAGTTTTCATAGAAGTGAAGAGAGTAGTGGCACACTTATTGCCTACAAAGAACTATGGGGATAGGCAAGTTAGGTTTTTTGTGTCAGTGGGCTCCTGCACTCTGTAATCTTTGTCTTGCAGCTTTATCAACAGCACTACTCCCATGGGATATTTCAGCTTTAACTAACAAATTCTACTCTGTGTAAATTGTGATGGTTTATCATTCTTTTCATGAGGAGTTGTTTCTCCTGATCTTGTAAGTGCTTATAAGAAGGATTCATCACAGGACAATCATACATTGTAGCATCCCATTGAGATTTGTGAAGATCAAGTGGGTGCACTGTATGCGTTTCCTTACAGAACCATGGCCTTAGCAACCAAAAGCATCCTATGCTTGAAGTTTTTAAGTACTGGCTTTCAGATTTACAGTACAATGCATGTTGAAATGATTGTTTTCTTGTAAATGCCAGTACTTAGTTATTTAAACATTATTTCACAAACTGAGGATGTGCAAAGAAAATCAGGACATTGGTCACTGTTAAACTTGGTTTTGTCTTGCTATACGCTTACGTGTTCAGGGATTTCTGTGTACTTACTATGATAATGGATTTTGGCCCAGCGTTTTCCTGGAATCTGAGCTATTCATTTAGGACTTCAGAACAGAACTTCCCACACGAGTTCTTTTCTAGTAAGTACATCTGAATAGCCTCTGGCACTGTGAAGAGGGAATAGTGTGAATATGCACGCACTTGTGAATTTGATTTCAAGTATCCTATGGGGAGAGGATGCACAACTTGACAAAATGTTGCTGAGTACGCACATACACGTGAAAGCAATCATACAAATCAAGCAGAAACACAGCACTTTAAGATTAGTTATAGCTCTGTACCCTACTGTTGAGGGCATAACTGTTCATCGGCACCTGATGCTCTGTTGGCAAAGAAACTGAAACTTGAGTACATGAGGTGTGCACCACACACTATCCGGATAAGCAGTTACACGTGTGCACATATTTAGGAGCAGAACTGAGTTCTTGGTGTCCATATTGCTCATATTTAAAGACGTGATCCTGAAGGATGCTAAAAATATTTGCAGTAAGCCTTTGAGAGCTGTTCCCTGGCTTGGTCAGCTCCTCAGTTTCCTGCTCTAAGATTGCAGCAGTCTGGTGTATTTGGTATTTGTATAATCATAATTAATATTTCATGTAACCTAGTGTAAGCCTCTGTAAATTATTTCAGGATAATTCTAATAATCTGCAGTTACATATACCGATGCTATAACCAGAAAGTTTACAGACCTTAGAAGCTTTGTATAATTTTGATGGATGTGCCAATAAAGCAAGGGAGATCTACTAAATTTAAATGGAAAATAGCTTTTTTTTTTAAAAAAAATAAAATTTATGTATATCTGTTTAATTGAATTATTTCCTCACAGTTGTGATGGTCCTAATCACAAATAGTATATGTTTAAGTGACAATGTATCTCTTACTACACCATACTTTTACAGGTAACATATATTGAATTTCCTTTACAAAAGCTGTATTTATGAGTAAGATGCAAGTATGTGAAGTAAATTTTGGCATTAATAAAAGTGTGAAAATATCATGCTAATGATGTTCATTGTCCTAAGAACTACCAGTGTGGATCAGAACCAGAGATGTTCCTAGCCTTGTGTCCTGCCTCCAGCAGTGGCTACCCATGGATAGTATGAAACAAAGGACAGATAAAGTCCCTATTTTTTCCAGGAATTTTTCCGTTTTTGAACTCATGGTTTCATTCAGCCTCCACAATCCCTTGTGTCTGTGAGTTCCGTGTGTTAAATATGTTTTGTGTGGAAAAAGTAATCTCTTGTTTGTCTCAGATTTGTTTATTCAAGAATTGCTAGTGCATTTGAACATGGTTACTGTAAGATGAAGAGTAATCCACTGCAAGTAATTTTATAAAAGCTGTGTGAATTTGTAATGATAAAATAGCTACTTAGGCAGAAAACGTCCTGTGTTTCTGTCCTTAGACATGATGTCTGCTTAGGCAGAAAACTTGTCCTATACTGATGGCAATATTATTTAAGATAATGTTGTTCTTCCTGAATATATTTTTACACATCATTTTTTTTGATGAATTATTAAAATTCAGATACCAACTGCAGAACAGATTTTTTTTTTCTTTCTTTTTCTGACAGGGTAAAAACAAGATCAGTCAAATGAAAGCCTACTTCTGGCATATCCGAGTGAGGTGCCTCTGGGTTTGGAGACACTAACATCAATGGGTGTAACGTTGTGATCACGTAGGAGACAGAAATACTGTCAGGGGGTTGCTGAGAACTACAGTCCTCATTCCACAATTTGGTATCCTACTTTGATATGTGTCCCCAGTTCCAGTTGCAATTGGAGTAGCTGCTGAAAAGGTGTATTTGAATGCCATCAGAACCTAAAAATGAAGGATGGGTCAAAAAGGCCTAATCATGGACAGTTTGCCCTCCATTCACATCATGGTCAACATCATAGATTCACTAGTAAGAGGGATTTTGGTGCAATTCTTGAAAGGAAATGTGAATTATGTCTTTAATATCTCTGTGCTCTGTATTGCCTGTGAATTTTTTTTCCCCTAAATCTGTTCCTTATAGCTCATGTTCTTAAGTGTACTCACTTAATACCCTTGGGGAAAGCAAGAGTTTATTTTACAGAATATATTTAATACATGCCATACCTAATGGACTCCCTAAAATACAGTTCAAAAGCTATAGAGATCAATTAAAGAGACCTCCTGTGGCTTTGCACTTATAATCATCTTTATATTTATTTTCAGTAAATAAACATTAAACTGTTTGCTATGAAATAGCAACTTGGCAAATTGTTCTGAAAGAAGTCTTTTCTTAGAAACTTGGTACTTTTTAATTCTACCATGGTTACAAGTCTAGTGGTGTATTCATCAACTGAAGTTTATTGTGAACTATACTGACTGTATTCACTATTGTGACTATGTGAAAATTATTGTTTTGCAGTAAAGAAGGTTCTGGCACTTATATTTCTGGGATCTGCTGAAGCATGTTTGCTAATCATTAATTGCTCTTTTTTCTGTGTTTTAACCTATTCCATGGTTATTTGCCCTTTATAGTTTGAGTTCAGCAACAGATGATTAGGTATAGTTCTGCACTGATAAGATTTGGAAATACCATAGACTACTTTGTTAAAAATTTATTCTAAGAAAACAGTGCATTAAAAGAAAAAAAGCAAACCCCAGCAATTTAAACTTGCAAAATGAAACAGCTACATGTCAGTTTTTATGAATGGTCCTGCTCTCTTCTTTGTATTCATTTGCAGTGTTTAATTACAGAATGCTGTGCATGTTTGGTAATACCAAATACCAAAATGTATGTGGTAGGAGTGGTACCCAGTGGTAACCAGTTTCTGGATTTGAGATGGACTATAAAGATGCATTTTATAATTCTGTAACTATATGGCAATATTATGCCAAAAAATTTGTATAAACATAAAAAGCAATAGTTCATGTTGCTTACTGCTGTATTTTAAGTCATTTGTAAAATGAAATACTTGAATTTCAGGTAAATATATTTTTAATAGTAGCAGCCAAAACCTCTAAATTAATAAAAGCCTCTTCATTTAGCAGCATTGGTATATTGTATAGCTCTAATAATGTGTAATTGCTGTTCAGCGCTTCTTTGTATAGTCTTCTGTAAATGTATTGACACTTAAAAGTAGGGCGTTAAAGGCTCAGGTCCTCCTTTTTTTGTTGTCAGTGGCAAAATCACCATTTGTAGCATATGAAGGCGTGGATGCCAGTCGGAGGTGCAACCAGAATCATTTATTACAACAAACACTCAGCTCATATAGTACTAAATATCTTTTTTCCCAACGGACACCCCTTTGCCAACTGCCAGAGGGGCAGAATTCCCCCCAGTCAGTGGGGTTGTTATGGGTCCATATGGGTCTATTTATGGGTCCTTAGGACTTGCTCACCAGCTCCTGTGCCAGTGTTCCTGCTTCTATTCCTTCCTCATCGACAACCTTGCTTGATTGTTTTACACTATTTTTTAAGACACCCACATTCTGCAGTTAAAAGAGTCTGCCTTTTGAGTAGCCCCCACAGTGGGCTGTGTTGACAATGCATCAGCTAAGAGACTCATTTTATGAGTTTCTGTGCCAATATCTTGACACGCTTTTATCATCTCAGTGATGAAAGGCTTAGCATTCTTAATTGTTTGCAATACTTTACAACAGTCAGCATTAGCATTAGCATTGTCTAGAGAAGGAGACTCCACCACCTCTCTGGGCAGCCTCTGCCAAGGCTCTACCATTTTCAAATTCTGTACCTCCCTTGGCTAGAGCTTCTTTTCCACATTGCTCCAGAGCAGCCAGCTTGGGAGGCTGTCAGCCCCGGTGACAGAGTGAGCCAATCAAGAAGACTGTGATCAGGGTCATAGCATGGCCCTGCTCCAACCTCTCCAAAAATGCTGTAAGCAAACGCTTTTAGAGATGAGCTGAAGATTTGGCCTTCTCAGAGCTGGCTTGGGATCTGCTGCTCACAGCCAGGGTCCAGGGCCTCACCGCTGGGATCTGGTTCCTGAAGGCTGAGGTTATGTGCCTAGTGTATTTATTGACCTTCGCAAGTGCAATTATTTGCAGCTCAGATATTTTCTTATGGTTAATCTTGGTCTGCATTTTATGGGGTGAGCTTAAAAATAAAACTATTTTCTAAGAATTCTCCCTATGAAAAGCCAATTTATGAAGGTTTAACTATGCCCAAGTATTTGCCTTATCTGATAAGTTCTTGGATCGCTTTTAAAATATTTTTATATAGTATGTGCATATAGACGTTTTTGTAGGCAGTATTCTATAGACGTTGTAATTTCAAGGTTTATTGAATGTAGGAAGAACATTTAAAATTCAACTGACTCTTTCTATTTTTATTTAACATATAAATCAGACATAATTTATGCGTAGTTCCTTCCAAGCTTGGACATTTATTGAGCACTGTGTATGGTTATAAACATTTTGTGGCAGCTGCTTCGAATTTCAGAATAGAAATAGAAAAAAAAAAAAAGAAACCTCACATTTTCACTTCTCCAATTTCCTTCGAGAGCTTAAACAAGGAAGCTTCCAATTTTCTGCTTCCAAGCTGGTAGCTAAAATTAGGACCTTGAATTACTTCTGGGAACTAGGACTTAGGGCCTTCAGCCCTGTACGGGAACCTCAGTCACTTTGAGGCAAATCTGTAGTACTTTGTGAACTAAAAAATGCAGAAATGTAGCAGAATTTTCCAAAACCGCAGGGCACGTAATGCTGATACTCAAATAATGGATGCTCTCAGAAAGTCAAAGAAGGGTTTCTCTGCATCTTTTCTTTAGTCAGTTTTGAACAGGCTATAAGGAAACTGCACATTTTAACTGCACTAAGAAAATAAGAGTTCTCTGTTTTTTCTTTTTTTCTCTCTATTTCCTTTAGTTTTCTTTTTTCTTTCTATTTACAGTAAGGACAGAGTGAAAATAGCACCTTTTTTTACAGTTTACACTGTAGAACAAACCTTTGCTATGCTGACATACGTCAGCTCCACACCCCATGCTGGTGGTTGCTTCTTGCTCATCCTTAGTCACTGCCATCACACACTCAGAACCATCCCTGCTTGGCGATCACGTGAGTGCCCCACACCATGGAGCTGACCTCTGTGACCAGCACTGGTGGCCACAGCCCTTCATGGCATCAGTCACTACGGTGAAGGTGATCACACCCAGAAGCTCACCAACAAGGAAAGCCTGACCTGAAGTGAGTATCTGCTCTCTCCTTATGCCCAAAATCGGTCCCTTTATAAGGTGGTTGAGTTTTGAGGCAACTCCCAGCCCTATTACCACCTGATCATGGCGAGGGTGTTACTCTCCAGGGTTCAGCAGGTGCCTCACCCTGCTGCTCACTGTCTTTCCTTGCTCAGCTGATGCTCCTTTTCCTAACGAACTAGCAGGTCTCTTCATCACACTTTTTCAGTGATGGGTAATGGCCTATCAGTGCACTGTTAGTTGTTCCATGGACTTTTTCCTAAACCAGTGCCCATATTTTCAAGGCGTTTGCTGTTATTCATCCTTAAAGCATGTAGGCAGCTGGTGTGAAGCTCCATTCAGCCACTGAGATGATAACAAACCTGTGACCCTCGTGCCAAGGCAGCGCAACCTTGCTGGCAGTGAGGAGCTGTTCCTTGGAAAACAGTGAGCCCATCTCACGTCCAGCCTGTGTGGGCAGTACTGTTGCCTTTAAGGAAAGATACGTGGGTAAGTGATTGCCTTCCTGTGGCTTTAAACGAAGTGTCCCAAAAGATTACACTCAGGTATCAGAGTTTGTCTGTGGCAATGAAGGCCCAGTGCCATAAAGCTAGCAAGAATATGCCCCAATAGTGCTTTTTAGAAGCTGCTCACCACTTTGAGTAAAAAGCAGCTGACAAAATTTTGATCTTGAAATCTTGTGCAACCATCAGATAATAAAGGAATGTTGCTGAGTCACCCCTGCATAGGGTAAGGCTCCCTGCGGCATGGCTGGGAACACCAATGCCTATTGCAGATGTGTCCACAAACAGCAGATGCGAATGATTAAGCAACATACCCAGTGGCCTGTTCTCTGCTGACTCATTCGCTGCACTGCTGCTGAGAGAAAAGGAGCCCTACCAGGTAAATTGAAGGCAGAGTTTTGCCAGGACTTTACAGTTATCTTTTCATAGAGACTCAGAAGGATGATAAATTTTTTTAATAGGAGTCACACTGTAGTTGAAGGATCTTTGCTGGAGAGAATCTGACTCTTCTGGGACGTGTTTGTTGAAATTTGAAGGTGGGCGAAAGCTGTCCCATTTTTCTACTGACACCTGAGTAAATTCCAGTAAGCCATATATACTTTGTCAGGAATAATTTGGAAAACTTTGCAAATCACCATCTTTTGGTGTGAGCAATCTAAGAGCATAGTGAATCCTTTGTTATGAAACAAAAATACCAAATTAAAAAATAGCATACCAAATATGAAATTTCTCATCCAAATAGCTCCAGTTCAGTGTCTGCCTAACATGAAATTGTCTTACCTGTTAAGAATGTTTCCTGGATGCCTGATGTCCCACTTCTGGGCAATTTCTGATGGTAAAATTTCAGTGTCAGGAGGCAGATGGGAATTAATGAAATGTTATGAGGATCTGCAAGGAGGGGTGCTCAGAGAAAAGGCACAGAAAGGGGTCTGTTGGATTGGAAGCTTTCTGACCCAAGGAAGTCATGACTGAGGGATGAAAAGAGGAGCTTTCATGCTATTGTGAGGTGGGCTGTGTATAGACTGGAGGTGGGTGTTCCCTTCTTTGCCTACTCGCTTTTTCAGTCAGATCTGACTGGATGTCTCTGACTTGGAGATAAGTAGCAATGTTTCAGAAGATAACATAATATTCATTATGTTGCATTCAAAATCCTGATGCATTTATAGATCTGCAAATCTAACTTCCATTTCCTGTAATGTGAGCAAAAATCTTTGATAAAAAGTCCTGGGCCTACCTCAAGCGGGATTTTCGTAAGGGCCGGTGATCACTCTTTTAGATTCTCATGGAGAAACTGTCCTTACTCACAGTTCTTGATATTTTTTTTGCAAAGTACAAACTTGATGTCAGGGTCCTGGGTGCACCGACGGAGCCTATGATACCCCATAAGGGGTTTGGCTGCCTGTGTTCAAGGGCAGCCCTGATCCGGTTCAGCCCTGTAACCCAGGGTCAGACTGCTGTGAAAATACCTTTGGGAGAAAAAGCTGTGAGAAGCCTCCTTGGAGGCCTCCCCTGCTTTGTGGGAGCCGGGGTTAAGCTTAGCCCCTGATCCCTGGGCTTTGCCTGACCTATGCTGCAGCCATGCCTGCGACTGGACCTGCCTCATCACTATTGTTATTTTTCAGTGTTGTAACTAGATAAGGGAAAGAACAGATTAAAAATGTAATTGAGTAGTCTTTACTGCATATGTAAGGAAGTACACTGCTGGTAAGATATGCTGGTGCTCAGACACTTGCCTGGTGGGCACCTGACGATCTTCTGTCCTTCTCAAATATTTTTGTCCCACTACCACAGCTCCCAATAAGCCAGAGCAGCAGCTGTGAGCATCTGTGCCATTGCTCACAGATGGAGTGATTGACTTTACTAGTTAGAGTGAAGTAGTGAAATATTTATTAAGGTGAAACAGTGATTGTGATTTAACAAAATCAGCAATAAGTGCAATAAAACCAGAAGTAAATGGGATAGTGTTTTACCAGATTCAATGTCAGGGTACACGCTGTTATTGACTGCATAGGGGACAGGGTTAGACAAGCTGTCGGGGAGACCCTCCCGTTGAGTCACGAGGTTCAGAAAGGACCCCCTTGCTTTCTAAACTCCTTCTCAGAGAGGAGTCTGGGGGCGGCTGGATCCAGTCCTAGTTCCAGACTTGATCAACAGTTTATGTCTAAAGGATTATATATCAACCCTTTATATTACTTAGCTAAGATTTCAAAGTTTAGCGTGCTGTTAGTCACTTACCGAGAATCTGTTGCGGCAAGGAATCTCTCAACCTCGAGAAGTAGAACCTTAAGCGAGCACCCTCACAGAAGGGGAGATCCTGGCGTGCAGCCCGCTGCCATACAGGAGAGCT
>BJBW01018598.1:0-16007 GCA_004320125.1 Scolopax mira | reverse complement strand
AACACCCCCAGGTCCTTTTCTGCCAGGCAGCTCTCCAGATGGGAGCTCTCGCTTATGTGAGACAAGAAAAAGGGACACAGGGTGGTGCGTAAGGGAACATAACCTGCCAAGTGGAATGTACTGAGCAGCCTAACTCTAACTGACAGCCTTGCAAGGGCAGCCACTGGAGCAGCTTCAGGGCGCAGGGAGGGAGTGGAAACCAAATTGAGCTGACATGCATGCAGGAAGTGGAAAAGCACTGCAAAAGCACGAATTCTTTCCTTTTACATCTTTATACATTGTGAAAAGACTAAATACAGAACATATTTTTAAAACTACCATACTTTAAGCTCACTTCAGCATTTTAAAGACAGTAGCTAATGGCAGCAACTCAGCCAATTCCCCACTCCGACAGAGATTAGCCCTCTTAGATTCAAATCTTTGTGGTACCAGAGGATTTCTTTCAAATTTGTCTCATTTCACAGATATAGCACATAGAAATGGAATATATATCTCAAATACTAAAAGCCAGGTCACCTGTCTAAACAGAGAGATGGTATTTTTAGTGGTAGGACTTGAAGTGCAGTAATACTTAGAGTGTCTAGTGACATTTGGGTATGATACAAAACCCAACCTCTCCACTTGAACCACACACCTAAAGTTATTGCTCATGGCCATCTCATGTCCTTACTGTAGCAGTATTCTCCTCTCCATCCCTGACGTACACCTTCTCCATCTGTATCCTTATATAGTTTATTTGCAGATATTTTTCCAGACTGGTTTGTCTTCCATCACACTGTTGGTCCCTTTGTGTTCCTCCTCTAGCTCCCACAGCGTAACTTGTATACAGACATCTCAGCTTTGTTTTTCAGAATTTCCATCAATTGTCTTTATCTTTCTTGTTACCAACAGGCTACTGAAATCATTATTATAATCAGAATCACCAATTTTGGGTTCCCTTTCATTACCTAGTACCCAGCTACACTCCGTAGACACCAAGGGGCAGACAACTATTGCCCATGGGGCATTTACAGCCTAGGTAGAAGATAAAGCACAAGTGACATAGACCATTGCTCTGCTCACTGAGGTAGTTTTTACAACCATACTGGAGTTCCATCACTTGCTTTCTAATATTTTTCAATACAGCATTTTTATGCTCCCCTTGGCTGTTTTGCAAAGCCCACCTGAACAGTCTCCAATGGCATGACACAAACAAACCAGCTATTAGTAACTGTCCCTGATTAGGAGCAGGGCATATTACAACACAAGGATGATGGTAGACACTATTCACAAACCTTGAGGTAGACACAGTATTTGCTCACCTGCAATAGCAAGAAGCAATGAAGAGAGATAAACACTTCCAGGAGAGATAATCAAAAAACCTCAGTTAGATGCTTAAATTATTCTGCAGCAGATGGTGTGAATGCCCTCCCTTACATGAAATGGGTCTTTGTCCTGAAATCCTTATAATCCATATAGACAAGACAAACAAGATGTGGGAGGGAATAAGCAGATGTCTGGGGAAGAGAGGCACCGAGAAAATAAATGACTTGCCCAAGGTCACACAGGAAACTGGAGATGGGCCTAAAAATTGAATCAAGATTCTCCTGAGACTCAGTCCAGTGTTTTAACCACAAAACCATCCTTGGAAACTAATTGATTAACTATCCTAGACAGATGCCCATAACTTGAAGATAGAATTACTCCTCAGTTAACTACTTCACAGCACAAGACAAGTATCAAACAAAACCAGCATCTTTGGGATATAATACCTTGGCAGCTATTTTATGAAGAATAAGTACATTCAGGATAGAAAACAAGTGGTATAAACAAGAAAAATAAAGCCTTGGGATTAGATGGGATTTCCTTTCTTTCCATCCTCATTATTCAGAATAATCTCACAGAAATTGCAAAGAAATGATTGGAGCTGCTTTGAAAAAACATCTTGAGTGTACTGTCAGTAGAGGGATGGTTTCGTCTGGCTTGCCTTGTGTTCCAACCAGATTCCTTCTTAACCTCTTTAGCTGCCAACTTCGCTGCTATGTACTTATTTATTGTACTTATATATGGGTTCCCTTTCATTACCTAGTACCCAGCTACACTCCGTAGACACCAAGGGGCAGACACCCTATGTACAAAGCATTAGCTTTGCCTAACTATAGTTTTAAAGACCAGATGCACAGAGGACATGCCATAGCACTCGCAGGCTAATCAGTCCTGTTACTGTGGGAAAGGGCAAACTCCATTCTGACAACAAGCTGGAACATACATCATTGCTGTGTCTCAAGCTTATGCTGACACTTATGCTGAAAACCAGCAGCGTGAAAACATTAGTATCTGCTATGGAGTAAGGATGGGAGTTAAGCTGTACAAGATGTACAATGGACTGTTAAGAATTCACTTAGCAATGTCATAAGGAGAAGCAGGATCATGCCAGGAATAGTCATGTATAAGGAAAAGGAGCAACTGATGTAAGGAGGTAAAACTTCTGGCGATGCAAGGGCAGAAAAGTGTGGTTAAAGAAGTCAGTGGAACTTGTGAACTATTTAAATACTAAAGCTATGTCACAATGACAAGGAACAGAATTGCCTCCAAGCAATTTTCTTTATGGATCCCTGACATTTCCAGGCATATACATTTCCAGTGCTTTTGCTTCAAAACTTTCCCTACCACTCCCAACTCCTGTGGTCTTTATCATTTCTTGAATTCTTGTATTCCACATTCTGCCTTCATTTTCCCCCACCTTTAAATGCGAAGCTCAAATCAAATTTTTTAATAGCTTGGCTCTCTCTTGCAAGATGGTTATTTTAATTTGTGGTTTTGGTGCATTTTCTGCTATCCTCCCTTTCTCTTGCAGGCAGACTGCATGTTCCTGTAAAAGATCTAACAAATCAGTTTAGTGAGATTTCATCTACTTACTTTCTTGCAAATTTGCAAATCGACCACCTGAGACCCTGTGTACTCAGCCAATGGTTCCTGCTCTACTACCATTCCAGTAGCACCAAGGAGCACTCAGACAACAAAAAAAAGGCCTCTTGCCCATTTTACCTGATGCTAAGGGAAGAGGAAAAATAAATATGGCTCAGCATTCCTCTGGCCTTATCATGGGGAAGGGCTGACAGTTCTCCTGGAAAGGCAAAGACTAAGCTACATGGTTTTAGTCCATTGAGGATTTGTCCCCTACCACCCTGAAATCACAGACTGATTCCAACTGATGCCCATGGACCTGAGATGCCAGCCCAAGTCACAGAGCATTTAATGAAGTAGTTGCTTTCAGTGAAAACAGAGCAACAAGCCTACATCAAACTTACACAGGAGGAATCAATTCCTAGGGCAACTACATTGTTCCACAGAGAACAAAATAAAAATAAACCAGTGTTTAAATGGTTTGTGTACAGTGGAGCTACAAGGATGAAAACACAATCCACAGAGAACCAAGAGTTTCTCTGGGGCAGTTCTCACTGTGTCCTTAAAAGCATCCACACTTCTGCTCCTGCTCGTGATCCCTGCCTGGCTGGTTCAAGTTTACCACCCTCAAGGGAATTCCAGCTTGTCCAGGCATATCTGATCTAATTTTAAATTAAATTAACTGTGTTCTCAGGTGTACATGAACATAGAAGCAGCTACAGTATGAACGGGAAGGCTTCAGGGAGCCATAATCCCTTCTGTCTATAAGAACCATCCAGTCCTGCAATGGCAGCATACTCTTGTATATAAAATAAATTCCTGCAAATGATGGTTCCATAAGGAACCCATGGAGCAGTACCTCTGGCTCATTTATAATCACAATCACAAGTCAGATCTCTCTTGATCAGTGCATGACAATACCAAGAAAGACCTTTTCTCAGAACTCAAGTTTCAAATTTATGGAAAAAAGAGTGAGTTTACTTTGATTTAGTCCACGTAGTTTTTATTTCTTCTGCCTTGCCAGACCCCCAAAATAAAATACTATCATAACATATAATAAAAATATTTGGTTTCTGATAAAATAGGTCATAATTCGAAAAAGTCAAGGTGTGGGGTTCTTTTACCAATTATGTTCACTTGGGTTAAAATTAGATTACAATTTATTTGAAATGTTTATTTGAAATCTTCTACACCTAGCCCTTCCAAAAAATTCAATTGTTTTATGTCTGCAAAGTTTTCTGAATGTCATCTTTCTGGGCTTCATCTTACAGAAAGATTTATTTTAAAAATGCCCTTAGTTACAATTTTTGAAAACTTGAAAGAAGAAAAAAACCCCAAACAAATCTAGTCACGCTCTGAAATAACTCTTCAGTTCGACACTCAGTCCTCCTTATTTATTTTTTCCAAACTGGAGAGAAAATGAAAGGCTTGCATTTTGTCTCAATCCAAAAATCAATTATTTGAACAACTTCAAATATTAAGTTATTTATTCCTTGCTCTTGCAATAATGCATGGGGTTCAGTTAAGAGATTAGTGCAGCATTCAGCTACGTACCACACTGCCCAAATTTTAATGCCGATTCAGATTCTAACAAATTTAAAGCCTCAAAATGAGAAACTTCATATTATTATTTTTTTTCTGATGGAAAATAACATGCGTAGGATGGCAGGAGGAAGAGCAGTGTAAATAGTGCCCCTGATTCTGCCTGAAACCATGTTAGAATTTGTGTAATATAAAAGCTACTGAGAATCTCAAAGGCTGAGGTTCTGAGTATTATCCCACTACTGTGCATAGATTATATATGCTGAAAAACATGTTTTTCAACTTAGACAATCAGTCTAAGTTTTGCAATTTGACAGAGATCTCTAATTGTATTCCTACCGCTTATATTTCACTTTCATTCTTGGAAGCTGTTTGTATATAATGGTGATGAAAGACTTAACTATATGTTGATCTATATCAATAAGTACAGAGACAGGTACAATATAAAACCAATACATATCTATGCATATATTTGGATAAATACATCGATTCTCGCTTCTGAGCTCAAAGAGAAAATTATAAATATTAATTCTGCCAACAGACCGGCCTGAAAGAAATCAGAGCTCCCCTTTCGTTTAAGCCTGTCTCAAGTTATTAGGTCCCTGAAAGCTACAGAGCTACAACAGCTCACTCCTCCCATCTAGTGTCCACAGAATCAACTGCACCAGAAACAGCATCCGGCTTCATCTGCTGATTAAGGGGAAACCATCAGTTGTGCAGAAGGAAGTTGATCTATGATGCTTCCTTTTGTTCCAGAAATTAAATTAAGTTAAATTACAATGTCAGCTCTTGCAATACCACCTGGCACCCCAAGCCTGATGTACCACACTTTTGAAATGCAGCATTCCTTCCCTGAGTTATACCACATGAAAAGAGGAGCTGCCCCCCCATGTCATCTGGTAGAAATAAAATAGTTCTGGGATGTTACCGCCCCCCAAGTTTCCCCCCCGGGTATACTTACTAAGAGACAGTGAATAGGGTTTCCTCTCAGATCAGTGTCTGGAGCCTGCAACAAACTCCAGTCTCTCCCTTTATTGTAGGTGATGAAAGTTTTCACTTGGTTGTCGATCTTCTTGTTAGCCAAGAACATTCCCTTTATCCCTGCTACCTAGGAAAAATTGACATGGCTGAAAAATAGATCAAGATGGTGCAGGTGTTGTGCATGGGAGTCTTTTGCTTTGTCAAACCCAACAGGCAAATTTTTTTACTGGGGAAAAGATGAGACCGTCACAGGTGGAAAGGTGACAAACAAAAAAGAATTAGCACCGGAACATGGAAAGATATCAATAGTATTATCCGTAAAGTGACAATCTCTTGACTGTAGGCATCCTTCCCTCTGAAAGATGAAATATGTACAGTGCAATTATTTGTCTCTTACACTGCAGTAGCAGGAAACAGCAGCATTTTGACCTTCCAAAGAAAATGGCAGCACACACATAAACTTGCAGTTCAGATCTTCTACTCTGATACAGCCCGCTTAAGACATTTCATCTAAGGATCCAAATGTGTTTCACAGTTACCAGTTTTTCAACAGGATAACTTGTGATACAGAGGTATTTTTATTACAGTTTTGTATTTTGAGGAAACAGAGCACTGGTGACTCAAGCAAGGCTGCCCAGAATGATAGTGATAGAGCTGGAAATTAGATTCTAATCCTTTTATTTTTCCTGGTATTTTACCCAACAGCTTTACTCCACAGAACTGCAGCAGGACTTTGTAAAGATGTGATACTAACAGGCTCACACTGGAACCAAGCCCAAAAGTGTCTTAGTGGGGAAAAAAAAAGTCAACCTCAAACTACAACTCACACTGCAGAATGTTCTCATCTTCTCAGCAGACTGAAAATCAATAGCCCCATAGCTGCTGCAGCTTGCGAATGAATTTGTTAGGCTGTCATTCTGCAATCTGTGTGTTGCAATAAAAAGAGAACCGAAATCGGGAGAACGGAGGAGGAAAGTGAGAAATTTTTTGGTTTCCAGCAAATCTGTTCAGTCATCCACCTCATCTTTTCTTACAATGTAGAACTAGTACAAAGAATCATTCATCAAGACTTTATTCATAGACACTATAACTTAAATGGCATCACATGGCAAATGGTTACACAGCAGGTTCAGAGTTTGTTCCAGCGCAACTCATTTAATTGTGTGGCTGGCTTTGGATGCAACAGCTCCCAGTGAGTAGATCCTTATTGCACTTGTAGTCACTTGCTGTGGAATACTGGTGTACTTAGTTGTTCTGAATGGCACTTTCCTGCTTCAGCAATGCACTGAATTTAATTTGAAGTTACATAAAGACTTAGACATGACTTACAATAATGGGCAATAATCTTTAAATTAAGAAGGTAACTAATTTATTGTTGATACAAGCATAAAAAGACAGTATTTTCAATTTCTTAGCTGAGTTGTTTGGATTCACTCAACTAAATATTCAGGATTTCTTTGTTGTAGCAGAAAGGCACCCTGAAAAGACAAGGGTACCCTGTCTCCCCATGAAGAGAGAGCTGGAAAAATAACATAGTTCTGCCTTTACTACTAGAGGCCAGAGCCTATAGCTCTGTTTGTACTTTTCTTTGTTGTTGTCCTGAAATAATTTTATTATATAGTCCCTGTGAAACGCTGGCCATAAATGATTAAAGAGTATTTTATATATCAGATGATAAATGTGTTTTGAAATCTTGCAAATTTTTCTTTTTATGATTCTAGTCATGGGCTGGGAATCAGAATCTTTTCCTGAGAAAGCAAACTATAAGTTATACTGTCAGGCTTGGACAGCTTTATCTTAAAAAAAGGCCACACACAGTAAACATGTTTGTGTGCTCCCGATAGGAGGAGATACACCTATTGCAAACACACAACCATCACACACACAATGACCTGTTCATCCCTTCTCTTCATACAATCGTAAGAGAGAAAGACTCACACACGTAGGTGCATGACCACCAGTGGTCAGAAAGAGAAGCACTCCATCAGCTCACACACAGGCATTAGAGACAATCCTCCCCACCCTGTATGCATTGTGTGCAGATGCAAACAGTGTCTACAGCTTTGGAAAAATTTATACAAGACATTGAACACACCACTCAAAACACATTCTTCACTCTTCATCACTGACTTCATACGTCAAACACACACTCCCCACCCAAGATGCATACTGCTAAAAAACTAAGTCCCAGAGTGATAGGCATATTATATACCATAGCTATAGACACATCTCTTCACAGTCTGTTATCACGTCAGGCATAGATTCCTTGCTGCAGAGTTGTCCTGCTGCAGACAAGTCCAACTACAGAGCCAAAAAGAGCTGTATCACATCATTGGAGAGGTGCAGGAATGCAGGAAAACTCAGACTCCTTGGCCAGTCCTACTTGCTCTAGGAGGTGGTCTCTAGGACAGCCCTTCTGTGACTACAGACCCACTGAATTTTGAGTCTGTTGTGCTGCTGCCGAAGTGGTGGTGAAGAGAAGAGCTATTCTCATACCCCACCCTGTCCAACATGCAGAAGGGGGAATAGTGTCCCTCTAGAAGAATCTCATCCTCTACAAGGTCCAGCAGCAGAAGAGCCCCCACACTGAAATCATGTCGAAGAGAAGAGAGAACAATGAGGTACCATGAAAGAACTATTTTCTCTTCATGCCCAATGTAATTCCCCATTGAACAGCATCAAGCAGATCTATCCTTAACGTTGAATCAGTTTAGGAATCTATACACACAAACACATCCACTACAATGCAACCAAAAGAACTTCTAACACCTAACAAACATACAGACAGACACATGCACATTAAACAGGCCTTTCAAACAATCTTGCTTTTCTAAATATGCCACTGTCACCACAGAAGGACTCATTTTGCAATCTCCCCATTTCCTTTTAATATATCTATGGCTGTTTTTTTCTTCTCTCTTCGTCATCTCCATTTATCCCTAGAGCATCCATCATTTGCAACAACCTTACTGGGAGAATCATGCTAGATGGCTTTCTGTTCCCTTCTAGCTAGAACATCAAATTGAAAGGAAGGTTTGTGCCAGGTTCAGAGTCAGCCAATATTCTTTCTATCTAGATAATCAGCAGATATGACACTACCAGTCTGATTCCATTAATTTCAATCCAGGTTACTGTGTGGTGTCAGCCTAATAGAACAAAACAAAGGCCTTTTCTTTCCCCCCTGGGATGTAGGACACCTTTACATAATGCAGTGAAACTGCTTCTCGAGCTGACAGTAATAAGAGGCAGCAGTTTTTCCATTGGCTGCCAGCACTGCAGAGAGATTAATAGTAAAAATGTCTAAATGACTGAAATGCCAGTGCACATCCCCCTACAGTTCATCTCTACAACTCTTGGGCTCTCTGGACAATTCAAGGTGGTTTCCAAGAAAAGGGCAGCTGTAGGCAAACTATATGGCAGAGCTAATATTCAGTTGGTGATAAGGAAATACAGGAAGCATCTTTATTTTCAAAGTCATTCAGATCTAGCTCATCGTCATAAAGTCACCTGGAAGAGACATGAAAAGAGAAGCTGACCCTCAAAACAGCAGCTGAGGACTGAATTTCTACTTAGCTGAGTGCTGTCTTCAGAAATAAAACATGCAGCAGAGGAAGGGAAGTATATGGGCACATTAAAAGTCTTATTCTTAGGATCAGTTGCAATAGAAGACAATGTAAATGGGTATTTTTTCAGGGTGAGTTTAGGCAGAATGTATTTGTCAGAGAAAGGCGCGGGGGTAAAAGGGACATCAAAATTTGGTAGAAGAGTTTCCATGCTCAAGGGATAGCCCAAGAGGGTGTATCTAAAATCACTTTAGTTCCCAAAATAGTTCAAGTTGAGGAAGGTAACAAAGTTATCTGAACTCTTCAAAGTTCCTCTTTCTTCTTACTTCAAAAAAAATTTAGGCTGTTAGAAATGCAACAAAAACTGGAGAATGATGCTATTCAGAGTGGTGTGAGCTTTCAGATCCACAGGTTGGACCAATATGAGTCAGCAGGATTTTGTCTGAGAAACTTAAAGAGTTCGTCTTAGAGACTGACTGAACTATTCCATTACATCTTCTGATGCTTATGTTCCTGTGCATCAAAGAACACTGAGTTATTCTTCACTTGAGAACCTACAGAAGAATACAGCAGTGAATCTGTTCACAATATTAGGCTGGGTGTAAATTCAACACCTGTGTAAAACCTGGCCTTGAAACTCAGCTGATTGCAGTGAAACCCTTAAGTAAAAGGAGGGTAAAACTATGTGTTTAGTCACTTTTTGGTTCTGCTGTTCACATGCATATTATGAGACTGATGTGTGAGAAGGAAATGGTACAGGCATTGTGTGAGCTCCTGAGATAGGAATGAGATGTTTGGAGTCATGACTTACCTCATAGAGGTCAATCATCACATTCCCCTCCAGACCTTGACTACTCTTGACATTTTCCAAGGCCAGGGTGAAGTACACCCCTCGGGTATCGGAGATATACAGATTGTACGTGTCATTCTGGTTCCACTCTTGTACAGCTGCAAACACCTGATTCTCATCTGTGCTGATAACATGCATGTCCTAGGGAAAGAAAAGAGAGGAAAGTTACTAGAGGGAGCTCCGCTCTGTCATTTCCAAGGGCACCAAAGTAATTGTGGAGGAGCAAGGGATATATTTTGGCTGGAGTTTAATCAGAAACTGTAGACAGCAGTCCTGTAAACAGATAAATCCATCTAGGTATATTTTATAACAGCTCTCTTCTGCCAATTTTCAAAGCAGTAATTAACTGCTGATGTGTTAATTGAACATTTACATTGGCAGTACAGTGTTATATGTAAGTACTTTTCCCCCCACCAACATTTTAATTTTAAGGAGTACTTTGGGGGGGAAGGAGTTTGGCACCTGACTAATTGTGAAATCACAGATATTAAAAATGCAGGGTTGTTTGTGGTTGATTTTTTTTTTAAAGAAGCATCTGAAACAACTGCTTCTTGCCTAACATTCAGAAAGCAAGTATGCTTGGGAACTGATACAAAGAGGATCTAATGGGTTACTATCTGCTGCTGTTATTTATTATTTCTAATGACAGTGTTGAGTAGAAGACAAGGTCCTGGACAACTGTGTTAAACATTCCCCCCCCCCCCCCCCCGAAATATAACAGAAAGACAATCCTAATCCTCACTAGATGTACAGAGCAGAAGTGTTGTTAGATCACTAGTGTTATGAGTGAGGCTTTGTTTTATTCTGTTTGTTCTGTGTGTTACAGCAAGCAGGAAGCAATAAAAAGATAATTAATATCTTTAATGCATAATTAAAGAAAAACCAAAAAACTATTAAACCTGATTCCTTCTTTCAATGCCTAAAGAAATTACTACCCAGTGGGAAAAGCCACAAAGAGAGATTTTACAATGAAGTTCCTAAGCTCTATCTGCCTGGCACAGGCATCCTGAGTTCTTTGGTGCCATAAAAATCTGTGGAAGTAGTAAAAGAAATGCAGATATCTTAGCACCAGGTGATTCCCAGAAAATTCAGCTGTTCTGTGTGGTTTGAGCAGATATCCCAGAGTTAATTCTGGTTCCATGAATCTCAGCCAGGTCTCTCTATATGAAAAACTGGGAACTTTATCAGAAAATATACTCGTTGGAAGCTGATGTTACTTCTTCCTTCTGTCAATAATTGCCTTTTACAATTCACATTCTTGTGGTTTTGGAGGGAGAATTAATACTTCCAGATGGAGACTTGTAATATAAAGATGAAAAATAATATAATAATGAAATCCTATCATTAAATTTGAAGGTGGATTCACCATGAAGTTAAGACTCAGAACAGTTGTTTGTTCAACCAGATCCAGATCTGAATATGGAGTGGATGAATATTCACTTGATTTACTTGCTTCTTTGTGCTGGAGAAAAAATGTATCTCAGAAGATAGGCTGGTTTTGTGGAGGAAGAGATTGGCTTACATCTTGATGCAACAGAAGGCAATATAAGTCCCACTGCCTTCTCCTAATTGTGATTGTGAATAGGTATCCTTAACTCCAGGTGTGCTAGTAAAAGTTACTGACACAGCTGTTTGCCAGAGGTTCCGTATTTCAGACTGTCAGCCTAGTCAATCTGCTGGAAGATCTACATAAGTAAGTGTTCCCCATGTGATTCAGGCAACATTGGCTAGCACAGCTCTAATCTCAAGTTTAAACTTTTGCATAGGTGCATATACAGGTGGGTAGATCTCTCTATTTAAACATAGACAGAGATTATAAGTAAAACTTATTTTATCTGGGGAATGTATAGTTTCATTAGCTTACCATTTTAATCAATAGCTTTGTAAAAACTAGGAGAGAAAAGTAAAAAGATATTTTGATCAACAACAGGGAAAACTAAAGGCAATTTCTTCAATTATTAAGAAGTAAATAATTTATTCACTAAGTGCTTCCTGAATTTTGATCAGATCATGCTGTAAGATGCAAGTCTAAAGAAGATCCTAGCAAAGCTAAAGGAATTTAAGCCTGGAGAAGCAGAGATTGAGGCAGAATTTGTATTATGTATGTAGTGCAGAAAGTAAAAAAAGATAGTATTCCAATGGTTTATCTTTGAGGATCAATTAACTTTTCATTAATATGGCCTTGTGCAATAGTTGCAGTTAACAATGCAAAGCTTTGATAGGAAGGGATCAGTATATGCGCATCAAACAGGTCTTTGACCAACATCAGGAATTTTTCAGTTTCCACACTGGGATAATTAAAATTAATCAGCATATTACATTCAATTTTTTATTTTTTTTTCAGGGTGGGAGTTACTTGTTTTTGAGGAGGAATAATACAAAAAGACAACCTTCGTTTTTGTATGGAGCAAGAGCTTCTTCCCCTACTACAACAGATGTTCATTTCACCTCCCCAGAGAAAGATAAGAGGACAGTAAAGTGAAGCAAGACAACTTTCTCAAACTGTCATTGTCATCTTTGGGGACTCCCTATGCATTTGCCTACTGAGAGCCTCAGCTTTCCTCTCTGTGTTCCAGCACACAATGTAAGTACATTAATATGCAGATCTACTATCAGTCCCTCTTGCCTTTCCAAAGACAAAAGTAAGAGCAAGATGCTGTGGATGGGTTTGATCAGGTGTCTACTCAAACGACTAAAGGCTAAGGCTTTCTGAATTACTAAACATGCTTCAATTGCCCTTATTGCACTTGATCGGGGAACTTTTCTTCCTGGCAAGTTAAGTAGCAGGGATGTGTAATACCTGTTTTATCCTGTCAATTACTGGGACTGTCAGCTCTTTTTAAGGTCTGTATTTAAGGATTTTTTTGCAGTTTTTGCTTCTTCCATCAGGATGTGCATCCTGAGGTTGAAAGAAGGTGATGAATTTAAAACAAAGGTGCCACACATATGAATCCATCAGCATTCAGCCCAGCAGCAGTTAAGGATAGGTCTTTTGAAAAGAGAAATTACTTGGCTTGCTACAGTATTCACAGATGTTTGCTCAGTGCATAGTCTAAAATGGAGTGAATGTACCCCATGTGTACATTTAAGGTGTTTATCATGAGTGATATTACAGAGTCTGTGACAGAGCCTACTTTGTGGTGCAGTGGTACAGAATAGGCAGCAACAACCCACAGATCGACATCACTGCAGAAATTAATGGGTCTCAATAAAGATCATTTACAGGGTTAACAAAACCTGTATGTGCATATGCAGTCATATTCTTGTATGGGAGGGAGTTTCAAGTTCATTTAAGCTTTTAATCAAACTGTTTACCAAGCTATCAATACCACCAACAAGAATATTTTTGTTTTAATTTGTTGTGAGCTTTTCCTGCCTGAGCAGCAGTATCACCTGCCAAAGCTTCCTGTTGTCATACCCCTCCAGTTTAGCAAGGGTGACATGCAGTGACAAAAAGCTTGATATTCCTGTCTTCAGTTCCAGAAGTCACTTAGTACTGTTTACCATATTTGGCCCCTCTTTCTTACCTGAAGGAGATAAAAGAGAACTTGAGCATAAAAGTAGCTGTTTGTTTCAATTCCTTGAATAGTATAAGGCTTTGTGCATATTTAATAAAGGCAGCTATCCTGCTTTGATAGCAGCCTACTAGACAGCCTCAGCTCCACTGTAGCTCCTTCCAAGCCAAATGTAGCTCTTCAGTCTTTGAAGATATTCCAAGACTGTGACAAAGTGTCTTTTCTCCTTAAATATCTGCCTTTTCTTTGGGTCATATAACATGAATGTGTTGTTCCAATTCCTACTCTCAGAGCACAGACTGCAATTTAATTGTAGTGCATTTTTCCTGGCTCTCCAGAGACCTCTTTGAGAAGGTGGACAATTGGAAAGGTTAAGTGTGGGCTAAAGGAAACAGCTAGTTGAAAGCATGCAATGTCTCTACAGATGGCCTGAACCAGCTGCAAAGAACAATTCTGATTTGGGTGTTAAAATCACCATGCAAAAAATGAAACTCCTTTGCTAAAGGCTACTTTAAATAAGACACATTTAAATTTGATCTGAATTGATAGATCAATTCCTTCCTGCTTGGGCAGGAAGTTTCAAACCATGCCTTAAAGTACTATCTTTAAATATGAAGAGATCATAGCTTCTCTAGGGTCCTCAATATCCTGTGAGCCTGGCTTTTCAGGTGATGTAAACAGAAGCAAAGGGTACAAGGGCAGAGTGGGTAAAGTATGGCACCCAGTATGAAGGTCTGGGTTTGAGCTGCAGTCTGATTATATGATGAAGGTCACCCAGTCAATCCACTATAAACAGGTCAATTGGGGTGAGAAAGCAAAGTCAGCCAGCTGTGATGTTAGCCAAATTATCCCTTTGAATATTTCCATCTACAAAATCTGAGATACTTTCAACTTCTAAGAAAAGGTCAATCTTGCACTTTCTTTTTTTATTTACTTTTGACAATCCTTGCTTAATTTCTTAGAAAGCATTTTCCTCCAGATGTTAGTCCTCACATATAAATCACAAAATTATTTCCTACCTTTGATCTTAGATTTCATTTAAGACAGACTATATCAACACTGAAGAGGTCTCAAAAAAATCCCACTCTGTCTTTATCAAGAAGTTCTTAGGAGCTCAGCTGCAAAATGGTGATTTCTTCAAAATGGAGCTAACATTTTATATAGGTCTTTAAAAAAATATTCAGCTCCACGAGGCAGCAATAGTCTTTCAAGCTCCAATGCTAATTCACTATTGTTCTTAATTAGGGAAGATATGGAGCAGACACCCAAAGACATTTCTTTGCTTGGTTCCCGTTAAAATCTGCTAATGAGGCAAAACACAAAAAGTGACCCACACAGGATAGGGACAGGAGAAGGGAATTTTAAGATCACAAAAAAAGGAAAAAAAATAAAATAAGAAAGTCCCCTCAAAAACTTAATTAACTACCAGAAAGAAATGGTAATTGACATGGGCTGTTGTATCTGTCTACATTTCATGCTGATGCCCTTGAATAGCCAATGTCATGACTTTGTTTTCAGTCCTTTCTTGCTTGCAAATGTTCCTTTAAAGAAGAATGGGGTTTTCAGTCATTGCGAGTCATCTTGCAGTTACCCGTGTTGGATTCAAGAATTTCTGTCCAATCAAAACATCTGTAAGCTCATATGGGCATTCCAGCAACAGCAACCTACCTTGGGCAAGGAGTACTTTGGCAGCTTCATCTGTGTAAATGCATTCCTTCTATAAGAAACGTAATAATGTGGTCTTCCTCCTGATGTCAACTATGAGAGAAACAAGAAAGTTATCATCAGGGTGGTTTCTTTAATATTTTTTTATCATCAGAGGAAACGTCAAGCAAAAGTGGTCAAGGAAAATATCACAGTGTTGGTGGCAATGGCTTAAAACTGCAGGTCTATTACAATTGCTGAATAAATACTGATCCAGCAGAGAGTGGCTAAAAAAAAAAGAAAAAGAAATCCCATTTTCTGCAAATGGAGGCAAAGGCCAGAATTTCAGGTGAAAATCTGGGGAAAGTGAAGTCATGGTTCCACATAGGCTATTATGTCACCTGCTGATACCACAGCTCTGCCTTACCACAAAACAGTCTGTTCTTTGCTATCTGCAGAGCTGCTGTGTAGGCTATTGGTTAGATCAGAAGATTGGCAGATATGACACTTGATTTCTATTTCTGCTTCTATCTTTCATTCCTCTGCAGCTCTGTGCAAGTCATCATATGCGTCTGTTACCAGATCAGCTAAGCCTTCACAGCTCCTGAAGGCAGGAGAAGCTCAGTTGATTTGGTATTTCTGTGAATCTGGCCATTTAAGTGCCAAAATACTGATGGCAATACCTTGAAAATGCTGGGTTAGAGAAATGTGAGATCTCATTTCCTACCACCTACTAAAGGGGAAAAAATAGGAAGAAAAAAGCTGTCAGTGTTATCTGACTTCAGTGTGCCTGAAATATAATCAATGTTTGTAAAGTACTTTGAAATCCTTGGATGAAAGATACAGAATCATAGAATCACAGAATCATAGTAGTTGGAAGGGACCTCAGAGATCATCGAGTCCAACCACAAAAAAACAAAACAAAAAAAAGAAAAAAAAACCACAAACCAAAACACACACACCACCCACCACCTAAACACACACCACCAACAACCAAACCAAAACCATCACCCACCCACACAGCAC